>ARYC01007188.1:0-25969 GCA_000711775.1 Oxytricha trifallax
TAATTTCTTATCATTAGAGATAATGTCCACGGGTGTCTCCTGCTTGAACCTTTTGAAATGGAGAGAAATTGCGTAAATATATGCTCATACTTTTTTTATTGCGCTATTATATAAAATTCTTTTTGTATTTTAATTATTACAGATAGATGTAATTTTTGATTGGCTTTCTTCTCCATATTTTTGCAAAACTTGCTGATTACGATGTCCCAAGAATAAATAAAATATATAAAAATGCCCCTTAATTTCTTATCATTAGAGATAATGTCCACGTGTGTCTCCTGCTTGAACCTTTTAAAATGGAGTGAAATTGCGAAAATAATTGCTCATACTTTTTTTATTGCGCTATTATATAAAATTCTTTTTGTATTTTAATTTTTACAGATAGATGTAATTTTTGATTGGCATTCTTCTCCATATTTTTGCAAATCTAGCTGATTACGATGTCCCAAGAATGAATAAAATATATAAAAATGCGCTATAATTTCTTATCATTAGAGATTATGTACACGGGTGTCTCCTGCTTGAACCTTTTGAATTGGAGTGAAATTGCGTAAATATATGCTCATACTTTTTTTATTGCGCTATTATATAAAATTCTTTTTGTATTTTAATTTTTACAGATAGATGTAATTTTTGATTGGCTTTCTTCTCCATATTTTTGCAAAACTTGCTGATTACGATGTCCCAAGAATAAATAAAATATATAAAAATGCCCCTTAATTTCTTATCATTAGAGATAATGTCCACGGGTGTCTCCTGCTTGAACCTATTAAAATGGAGTGAAATTGCGAAAATAATTGCTCATACTTTTTTTATTGCGCTATTATATAAAATTCTTTTTGTATTTTAATTTTTACAGATAGATGTAATTTTTGATTGGCTATCTTCTCCATATTTTTGCAAAACTTGCTGATTACGATGTCCCAAGAATAAATAAAATATATAAAAATGCCCCTTAATTTCTTATCATTAGAGATAATGTCCACGGGTGTCTCCTGCTTGAACCTTTTAAAATGGAGTGAAATTGCGAAAATAATTGCTCATACTTTTTATATAGCGCTATTATATAAAATTCTTTTTGTATTTTAATTTTTACAGATAGATGTAATTTTTGATTGGCTTTCTTCTCAATATTTTTGCAAATCAAGCTGATTACGATGTCACAAGAAAAAATAAAATATATAAAAAAGCCCCATAATTTCTTATCATTAGAGATAATGTCCACGCGTGTTTCCTGATTGAAACCTTTGAAATGGAGTGAAATTGCGTAAATAATTGCTCATACTTTTTTTATAGCGCTATTATATAAAATTCTTTGTGTATTTTAATTTTTACAGATAGATGTAATTTTTGATTGGCTTTCTTCTCCATATTTTTGCAAATCTTGCTGATTACGATGTCACAAGAATAAATAAAATATATAAAAATGCCCCTTAATTTCTTATCATTAGAGATAATGTCCACGAGTGTTTCCTGCTTGAACCTATTGAAATGGAGTGAAATTGCGTAAATAAATGCTCATACTTTTTTTATTGCGCTATTATATAAAATTCTTTTTGTATTTTAATTATAACAGATAGATGTAATTTTTGATTGGCTTTCTTCTCCATATTTTTGCAAATCTTGCTGATTACGATGTCCGCAAGAATAAATAAAATATATATAAATGTACCTTAATTTCTTATCATTAGAGATAATGTCCACGGGTGTCTCCTGCTTGAACCTTTTGAAATGGAGTGAAATTGCGTAAATATATGCTCATACTTTTTTTATTGCGCTATTATATAAAATTCTTTTTGTATTTTAATTTTTACAGATAGATGTAATTTTTGATTGGCTTTCTTCTCCATATTTTTGCAAATCTTGCTGATTACGATGTCCCAAGAAAGAATAAAATATATAAAAATGCCCCTTAATTTCTTATCATTAGAGATAATGTCCACGGGTGTCTTCTGCTTGAACCTTTTGAAATGGAGTGAAATTGCGTAAATATTTGCTCATACTTTTTTTATTGCGCTATTATATAAAATTCTTTTTGTATTTTAATTTTAACAGATAGATGTAATTTTTGATTGGCTTTCTTCTCCATATTTTTGCAAATCTTGCTTATTATTTTAATTTTATTATATTTTGTCGTATTTATATTTGAATTTTATTTTATTATATTTATTTTTTATATTTTAATTTTTATTGAACTATTATTACATTTCCATTTTTTTTCTTATAAATTTGAATAATTCTTTTATTTAATATTGAATTACTAATTCAATTTTTATTGTATATAATGATTTTAAAATTTTATTTTTATAATTATTATTTTAATATTTTTCTTATTTTTTTATTTAATAAATATCTCAATATATCTTTAATATTTTAAATATTAGAGTAATATTTATTTCAATATTTTATTGTTTTTTTTATATTTTTTTTGTTTTAATCAACTTTTTGTTTAATTACTATTTTAATTTATAATATTTTTTGAACATAATCTTACTAATAAATTTATTAAATTTTCAATTTTATATCTACTTAATATTTTACTTTAATAAATAGAATTCATACTTTATGATATGTATATTTATTCTTAGTATTTTATTATTTTATCTAAGCTTATAAAGATTTATCCCTTGATATAACAACTGCGGTTACATCTTTTATTTTCTTCCTTAATTCTAGAAACATGTTTTAACAAACTCTGTCATTAAGAATCTAAGTTTGAGACGGGTCAAGAATAGAGGCAATTTAGAATGAGACAAGTAGGCAAATATATACTATAATAAATTTGATGGAAATATTAGAAGAATTATTAAATACTCACATGATTATAGGAAGGCAAATTCAGGAGAAATCTAAAGAAATGTGTTTATGGGAGGTGAAGGAATTTCAAATTTGAGAACATAGAATATTTTAAATAATAACTTAGGGGGGGGGGAAGTTCCCTGGCAAGTGGGAAGTTTCCTGGCAAGAAAATTTTATTATATATAATTTCATGATTTTTCATAACATTAATTTTTTTAATTTACCAATTGTTTTTATGGATATATTAAACATCCTTTAAGATCTTCAAAAATATAAGTTCATGTAGTTTACTATAAATAACGTTAAATAAATATAAATTGGAATCTTATAAGAAAATATTCATATTTACCATAAATCAAAATGCATTTATAGAGGAAAATTAATGTTTAAAGAGATAAATATTAAAAAATTCAGCAGAAATAGACTAATATATCTTCAATCTAGTGTAATTTAAATTATTAATAGTTAATACTAGTTATTAGAAATAATAACCAACTAAAATAAAATGTTGAAAAAAAAATAAATAATTTACTTGCCAGGAAACTTCCCTAAAAGTTTTTTTATCATAAAACTGGGCAGAAAACTTCCCCCCCCCCCAATAACTTTATCAATTAAATTCAATACAAAGTGAACCACCGTGTCATCAAATAAATGGATTTGTCCACGAATTTGAAATATTTTTGAATATCAAAAGGTATTTTTGAGATTCATAATATTTGAAAGCTTAATAATTTTGAATCGCTGATAAATTTATTTAGAATATTGGAAAACTGAAGAAAAAAAAAATAATCAAAACCGCTAAGGAAAATGGAAAAGTAGAGATATACGATTCATAAGATTAGAAGATGTTCTGACTATAATCTAGAAGAATTTTAATTAATTCATCAACATGGTAATTGAAGAGAAACTAAAAGAGTTTTATGTATTTAAATTTAAACAATCCTTCAATAAATTTTCATTGCAATTTTATAAGACTAAAGATTTAAGACAATCTAGATTATATCTTGAACCTAAACTCTTATAAGAACAAATATACCAATTATTTTAAAAAGTTTAGCTTAATGTAAAGATACAATCTAACCATTCAACTTAGAGATCGAATTTATGAAAACTGTTTTTTTTATAAAAAAATAAAGAAAAACATCAAAGATAGGAAATTTAAATAAGATAGCAGATTAAAAGTATCAAACGCTTTGATAATTGTAGATGGATAATAATAAACTTATGGAATAAATTTTAACTTTCAAAGTTACGAATAAACGAGATAGTTTAAAAAGAGAATTTAGATTGATATGGAATTTTTTGACAAACATATAAAATTAGATTCATTTTAATATATGAGTGAGCATCTATAAATCAGAAAGATACTTCTAAATATGTAATTAAAATGACAAAATTAGGGGAGAGATAAATCTAAAAATTGGTTAAGTCAAAGTTCATTTAAACCCCAGCAAAAACTGATAGTTCAAATCAGTATAATATAAAGATAAAAAAATGTAAGCCTGATATTTAAATGGAACAAAAGGGGACTGAAATGATTAAAAAAACTATAAATAATTAATTCAGGATCAGTAGGAGTAGCCATAAATATAGATTTTTAAGGAATAATCTTTATATTGTAATGTATTATTTTCTTGCATTAATTTTATTGCATATTCCAGATTTTAAATGATTAATTTTACCTTGAATCAATTTCAATTACTATAGGTATACCTATATTTATATATATGTATATATATATATATATATAAATCGGGCATTTAATTAATAAAATAGTGAATCTTAAAACTAATAATAAAATGATTAAGTGAAATTTTTATAAGAATTATCATATAATAACCATTTTCTTATAAGAATAAATTGAAACTAACATTTAAAATATTTTTTTAATAACAATTATAAATAAAAATAATTAAATTATTAAATAAGAATTTAAGAGAAAACTATGTCACACATGACCGCAATTGCCGCAGTCATGAGAGGAGCTTAACACTTTAGCATCCCCGAATTTGACATACACTTAGATTCCTAAAGTGAGGGAGTTGACATCTGGGACCTTGAATATGAAGCATTTGAAGATGACTTCGACTAATTCAAATAAGACTCAGATGACTCAGACACCCAAAAAAGCCTTGAAAACCATACCTCAGGTACCAGACCTATTTAGTACCAAATACGTCACGACACAAAGTTTAGAACAGAAATCTGTTCAGAATTCTGAGATGATAAGACCAGAATTCTTAGGTCAGACACATACCGACCCGGAGGTAGACATATGGGATAAAATGTTAATAACAGCCTCACACCTAATACAACCATACAACTTACACTGGTAAAATACAAAGACTACGATCAGTAGGGGAGTCCCCTAAGGGGAAAAACTTCACCACTCTTCTTCGTATTATTACTCGACAATGCAATTAGGACCTTTGAAGTGAGGTACAACTACAAAATAAGAAAGAAGATTAAAGTCTATGCAGATGACATAGCATTCAAATTTGACCCAGGAGACAACGTAGACGACTTAAAGTAGAAGATTAGAGACCACTTCAAAGACTATGGACTCATAATTAATGATGATAAATGAGTAGATATCAGTGCCTAAAAATTCGACTTCGCTAACCTTTATTCATACAAGAAGAAATTTAGATACCTAGGACTAAACATCAGCTAAAACCCTATAAAAATATTCGAGGAAGTAATATAGGATGTCCATAGCGAATAAAAAACTTCATACTTAAACAGATTCAAGGGAGACGACTATCTATACTAAAGAATATACTAACAATACATATTCTCTAGGGTTCAAACCAAACTTTCTCATATATTAGCATCAGCCAAACCATCCCATATATAAGAAATGGTAGATTTTTATAAGAAGGGAGCAGAAGCATTCATTCAAAGAGGAGATTCTTTTCTGAGAGTCTATTATCCAAATAGGCTAAAACTTTTTGATAACTCACCCTTCCTAACAGATCTACTTATAATTTCATCAATCTAAGAAAAATATGACATGGAGATCTCGAATGTCAAATTTATCTTTGATGACTGGATGAAGAAATATGAAATGACTTGGTAAACAATTGTACTTTTCTCAAATGCACAATACGTAGCTATAGTTCTTAACTAAAAATAGCTATATTACAGAGCAAAAATGCTAGCAAAATATATACCAAACTCTCTAGCAGTGATGATCCAAAACTAACCCAAGGCTTTTGGCAAACCAATTAAATGTAAATGCTCATAAGAATTTGAAGCAAATTGGAAACATCTGCCACACATAGGAATTGACTTAACTGAACTCAGATATGACCTATCAAGAATGGTAACCAGAATCATGTCCTTTGTTTACGAAAGGAGCAGACTCGATTGCAACCCAGACATTACAACAAAAATTGAGAAGGAACTAAAAGAGACCAGAATCAACCTAAAAAGAACCCAAAAAACTTATGAGACAAAAGATTTGGGAATTAATTGAAAGGGCTTGACCCTTATATATATATATTAAACATATATGAGATCGGGGGTCCCCAGAGACCTCAATGTGATCTAATTATTATTATAAATAAAGTATATATCAATAAAAATGTAAATATAATTTAAGTATAATTATGATTTTTCAATGATTTCCTTTAGTAATGAATAATGATTGCATATCTATGATTTTAATTTAAATAATTAAAGATAAATACTATTCAATCAATTTAAAGTAAATATTAAGTTTTAATTAGCTAAAATTAGGCTCTTTACATAGTCAAAGAGTCTATTAATAGGGTAATAAAAATCATAATTACTGTATAGTATTGTATTAAATAACAACCTATCCTATGTTATTCATTATATATCACTTTATTTAAGTATTTTCTTATACATATAATATAGTTATTTTTATATAAATATATTATAATGAATTAAAATGAATAAGAGTTTATATCATTGCAATTTGCAAAGCCTGAATGTCTCTATATATAAATGTAGGGACATGATGAAAGAATTTGCTGAAATTGAGAGACAATTGAAATTTATGTGCAGTAATGACTTAGCTATTTAAAAGCAGGAGTCTTCAAAAGGATGACTATATTAATTCAAAAAACAAGATAAATATTAGGTGAATAAAGTAGAAACTTGAGGAAATATCTCTTATATAATCATTATTTATAAATTAAATTAAATTAATATGTATCAATATTAACAAAATATATATATAATAATATATAATAGTTGTAAAAATAAACCTTGAATTAAATGAATCTGCCCTCAGCCTTTTCTCAATCACAACCAGCATCACAGCAATCCATCACAAGCATTCCTTCAACCAATTACAAGTCTCTTCGCACTCAACTTCACAATTCATCTGCATTGAGGTAAACACAATAATATACCTGTTAATTTAGTTGATATCGAGATATTTGATTTGGCATTGCTGTTGAGATTAACTGGTTATATCAGCGGGTAGCACTACTGACATTGACATTGGGGGGATGCAAGCATGATTAAGCAGCTATTGAAGAATGTGGGTGCTACCAGGTTAAACTCAACTTCAACTGGGAAGTGCTCTACAAGATATAATATATAATAATATAATATTAATTAATAAGTATTTAATAAACACAACAATATCACAACAAACTAGTAAGCACTTGTGAGATGCGTTTAAAGTTGATATATAAGAGTTGCTTTATGATAAGCGAATTGATAGAAACGAGAATATCCTGCTAATTGCATTGAATGTTAGACCATGCAGTTTAGATGCATTGGAATGCCACTCTGCTTGCTTATTGCATCTGAGGAAGTTAGTTGATTTGCAGTTAATCAAGTCAAGTGATATTATGTTATTAATCTACTAGTTATATTTAAATGTAAATATTAAAACTACATGGAAAAATATATAATTAAATAAATATAGGTATCTATAAATAGAAATAGTTGAATATGAATTTGAGACTTGGGGAGTGACTGGTGACTGCAAGAACAAGGTGGAGAGAAAGTATAAATGCTATCTGTTATTCAATCTAAATCAAACACTAAACATTTCTAAATATTATATATTAAACACTCTATTATTTAATAATTATGCACATTCTTGATTGTTGGAATGCATCAACATGGATTCTAGAATATTTACTAGATAAAGGCATCTCCAAGTTGAATCGTCTTCACTAGACAAGTTGCTCCTCTATCATGAGCATTTAATTAAACGAGTGATCATTTCCCATCAGCTCAACGGGGCATATCTAGAAGTGTGATTAAGTTGACTTGACACAGCCCATGAATAAACACCCGATAGCCAATGATCTATTGCCAGACGTAAACGATGAAGTACTTTGAGTCATTCTGGTGTTTTCAAAGAGTTATACTGAAGAAGAATTGCTTAATTTGGTAGTTACCAGATTACGTGGATAAATAGGAGCTATTAAAGTTGTTATAGATTGTTTTAATTACAATATAAAATGAAATAATATGATAAATATGTTTATGTGTTTAAATGAGAAACAAGTTTACATCAATAGGTAAGATTCGTTTATAAGCAGGAGTTGATGGTAAACTTGGGGATGATTTCATGAATGGAGGGGAGGCTCAAATGACGAAGGAGACACTCATATCGTATGATCAGATCGTATTTAAAATCTATAAGTCATTTAAACTTGAATCCTAAGTTAACATATTGAATTATAATAATATATAGCATTATACTATTGTAGATTGTATTATAATTTACTATTATAAAAGATTTATAAATTATTTATAATTATTTATAAGTATATTTATAAGTATATTTATAAGCATATTTATTTCAGTTAATTCAATTTTACACAACCTCATCAAGTCATCTCAATAGTATTACAATTTAAACTGAAATAATGCATAATAACCCCACCAAGAACATCTACATCATCAGCAGCAATAGTAGAATAAGTAACAATAATCTATATTTTACTATTTTAACTTGAAAATAACAGTAAAATATATTAAAAAATCGCCACATTGAGCTTGATTTAATGAATTTAAATGGTATGCATTTTTTTGCTTTGATTGAATTTGAGTGATATTCAATTGATTTGAGGAGGGGTTGGTTTTGATGTGGGATATTAAATTATTTGTAAGAGAATTTTACAAATTTCTCCTAATTATATAACATTGGTTAGTTTAACTATATAGAAATGGTTTTATGTAACAGATGGGTATAAAATTAAATTAAAATACAGTTTTATTAAATTGTTGTATAATTAACACTTGTTTGCTGTTTTTTACGAAATATTGATAAAATACAAAATATCATGATGTTTTATAATATTAAGAGCAAGTTGTTTGAGGAATTTGGAAGAAAAAATTAAATAATTGCCTGAATTTAATTATTAATTTAATTTTATAAAGACTTTGCCATGGATGCCATAATTATGTATGGAAAAAGAATAGAAAAAATATGCTGCCAAGGAGTTTGTTAATTACATAGAATTATAGAATATGGACATTATAGTATAATATATCGATACAATGTGTACTCTCATAAAAGTCGTGAAAGGCAGAATCGTAAAATATTTTCGTTCAAGGACTAAAATTCTCAAAGATGCTTAGAAGCCAAATTACCAATTACAAAACCTTATAACAATTAGTTAATTCTTACCGCAATAAAGGATAAAAGCTATCGAAGCCTAGGAGGAAGATACTGATCAACTCACGAAATTCTTTATGCCTATGATGATGACAGTGAATATTCATATACCATTGTGGTTCTTAATGACTAAAAATTCGTTTTTCTTAACTACTCTCAAGAATACTAGAAAAGATTTCGAAATACAATGACTCCTATAAGGACATTTACTTCAAAGAAATTTAGAGCAGTTTTAAGACAGTTCATATAAAGAGCTTTCTTAGCAGATTATTGAACAATTATATACCTCTCGTTTGTATTCTGAACTTTTCTGAAGATATGAAAAGATATAGTACTTCCTTTAGGTAATTAATATTTATTCGCTCTTATTTGATACATACCGAAAACAACACCCTACATCTTATGCTCTTTCTTTGATTCTTCTGAAAATCCTATATTTTGTGTTAATCAAAATAATTTCAAAGGAAACTTTCTGCTTATCTAAAATGTCATACTAGAAACTTTTAGAATTCAGAAGATCCCTTGATTTAGGGATTTCCCTTGAACTTCAAACAAATAGAAAGAGATCACTTACGAACTAAGAACAATACCACTAACTTAATCCTTAATCCATTAAAATAAAAAATTGATTACTATTAAGTTAACTTGAATTTTTCAATCCAATACTTTTAAATAAAAAATCAGAACCATCAATACGGAAATGTTGCAATTTGAAATCATTTCTTAATTGAAATATATATTAATTCCAAATTATGAGCAAATTACTGTCAAGGAGATGACTGGCCACCTCAGTTATTACTAATTTTTTATTTAATGGTTCTAAAATAGAGAAAGTTGAATAGGCAAGAGCAAAGTAGTTAACTGATCTCAGATATTGAGGTAAACTCTATTTGTAATAATGAAATTGAAAGAGTCAGCTGACCATTTTTATCAGAAAATAAAGATTACCGTCACTACATATTTGAATGAAAAAGTTACCATTCATGCTCTAAATACACTGATGAGCTTTTGCATATAATATTAATAAAATAGATAAAAAAAAATAGGTAAATTATAACATATAACAAAAAATCAGAAAATTCAAATGATTTTTAACTGTCATGTTTTAATCATTCTCTAATTTAAGAAATAATTAATACTTTGATAAATATAATAATCTTTTAGCATCTATTTAAACTTAAAATATTAATATTGTATTTAAATAGGCATTTATAGTCAATTGTATTTAAAATCTTATGAAAACTAGTTTAAATATATGACTTATCGTTCAATACTTCTACTCAAAAAATATGAGTTTAATATTAACGATTTTAGTCAAATGTATATAAATTCTTTGACTGTGCTGCAAAATCATTTTTAGTTTAATTTATTTGTAAATTCAAGTTTCAATCAAAGAGTTGTATTGCATGAGCGAGTTTATTCTTCAATTTATCGTAGTCTCGGCCAAATTTATGAGTAGGCAGTGTAATTTTAACAGTTTTCTATTACTTCTCCTTAAACTTCTTTGGCCTTTCTGAGCTCATCAGATCTCAGTTGTATTTTTCATCTAGTTTCTCACTGTTGCATCAGAGTGGGCACATAAAAGTAGAACGCGTTATTCTTCAATAAGTAATTCCACTTTGTAACTCTGAGATTATTATCATCTTAGTCCTCAGTGAATTGCTTGACTTCAGCACAACTCTAAGTCATTGTGTAGCCATCACTCTTTACCTAACTGCATTGGTTTGGCTCTGCCCTGGTCTCAATTAATTCAGGAATTTGTCGAAAGCTTAGGCGAATTGAGTGACGAGTATTTAAGCTCTTTTGATGCTTTAATTGTTCTTCCTTTCAATTTTGAGTGAACTTCATCTCATTTTCATCATTATTTTAATACTAATTGTATTGAATTAAATTATATCACAATGAAGACATGACAGTTAAAATATCAATTAAATTTTCTGATTTTTTCAATATGTTTCAATTTACCTATTTTTTATGTATTTTTTTTTATTAATATTAGGAATGAAATGAGGATTCTGCAAATAAAAAAGTGAGCACTATAATACCTATTTTCAATCAATAAAGAAAGTTAATATAAAGATAAGTAATATTGATTATACAAGAGAAAAAAAATAATAATATAAAAAAGGTTTTAGAGAAGAGAAAGATATGAGTAATAAATATCATCACAGATTTAAAATAAACATTAAGAATTTACTAACAAATATATTGTTTGCAATAACCTAAAAATGCTATGTAAAATTTTAAGAAACATCCAAATCTTACTCTAAATGTTTATAACTATATAAATCTAACTTTTAACTAAAAAATAGTATGCCATTAATCACTTTTGTACTTTAAATTAGGCAATTTGACTAAATTTATTTATTTTATTTCATTATTTTACTTATGTCTAATATATATTAACCATGTACATATCTATAGGAAAACTAGTTATATATTTATAATTGCTTAAAATTAAAACATAAATTGAATTGAATTAAGTTATAATTAATAATATAATACAAAAATATTTATTAAATATTAATATGAATTCAACTGCTTGTTTGACAACTTAAATTTATCACACTACTGTATTACTAACAAGTAATTTACAGTTTAGTCTCAATTAAAAATTGATTAATAATATAAATATCAACAAATAAATTAAACCTTTTGAATCGATAAATAATAATTATACTAAACTCCTACTTGAGTGAGTGATACAGAATTTAATAGTAAGTAATTACCAATCGCTTTGCTGTAGTTTTAGTTTAGTTTTATCATTAATTAAAAATTTCTGAGAGTAAATTTATAGTTTATGTTTATCTACAGATTATCAGCAATTAAACTTCTTCACTCAAAACTTCTTTAATGGTATGTGCCGAATTCATAATATTTAAAAGCTGATAATCAAAAAAGAATAGATTTCAGACATTTTATAATATCCCAGTCATGGAAACATTGTCAAATACAAAATTGAATTAAACTAAGTGATTTGGGAAAGATTTAATTTGTCAAAATTTCAAAGATTCTAGTGAACAGTGTCTTGTTGTAACAAACAGTAAACCTTATTATACATGGCCTAGTTTTTTATCGTAAAACAAGGATTCTTTTTGTAAAAGTCATAATATTAGGTATTAACATGGCGGGATGATAAAAATATAAACTGAAATATCTGCTTAAATATTTCTGCTTAGCTTTAATCTAAGCAGAAATCACATTAAATTGAAGTTAAAGTGTCTATATAACAAAGGTTTTTAATTCCTGAGCTTTTTCATTACAAATTTTAAATTATCTGTAATATCTGAACGTAAGAAGTTCCTCTATGTACTCTTAATTTTTTTTAATTATCCATATTTTCTCCAATTTGTTAAGAAAAAACCACAAAACTTCGGGAATTTAAGTTGATTTATGCTTATATTGCAGTGAATGTGAAACTTAGTATTGTAATTTATAATTAAATTCTTAAATTTATAAACATTCTCACAAAGTTCAAATTAAAGAAGTCTTTTATATAATTTTGAATGTCACAATTATAAAATAAATTTATGGAAAGAGTTAAAACTAACCTATTTAATGTTTTAGCATTTCAAGCATTTTTGGTATTTATAAAAGGAAAATATCATAATTTTGCCTTTAAACACACGAATAATTTAGTAATATAGTAGAATCAAGTACTTTAATTAAATAGACAAATATTACTTCTAAATTAATTAGATATTTACTGTTATGAGCAAAATCTATCGAATAATGAATATTTAAATGTGAATAGCATCTATTATAATCACTATAAATTATACGATTATGTGATATAGATTTAATTATATCAAATATCGGGGGGGGGTCTAAGTCGGTACCACTCAATTTTTGAAATCCTAAGTCGGTACCATATGAAAAAAAAATTTTTACACAAAAATCCTAAGTCGGTACCACATAAAAAAAAATTTTTTTCATTCAAAAATATAAATATTTATTTTAAAGTTAACTTATTACATATTTTAATAACATTTTTTAATTAATTATATAAAGAATTTTAATGTAAAAAAAAATAGAGACATGAAGATATTGTAAATACCGCTGCTAAAATTATTGATGTTTTACAATATTTTTTAAAGATATCAAAAATGTTATTGAAGCACTTTAAGATATTGGGATTCTTGAGAGATGTGAAATGCAGTGTATGTTTACTGAATATGAAACTAAGATCAAGAAATGACACACCTGTCCATGAGGAATTCAAATTTAATGTGTTATTCAATAAAAGCAACAATAATATTAATAAAGGAAGTGATGATGTAGCAAATGATAATGAAAATGATGAAGTTTATGATGAAGAATTTGAAGATGAAGATAACAAATAAGATCAAGATTTAGAAATGTAAGATGAAAAATGAAAAATACAAGACCAAGAAATTTTAGAGGTACAAACTAAATTGAAATCTTATGGTTTTAAAAAAAAAAAATTTTTGAAAATTTTATCGCACAAAAATCGATGAAAATTTTAATTTGCATGACTTTTTAATGAAGGCTCTTTAGAGAAGACATGTCAAAATGAAAAAAGAAAAACCAGATAAATCCTAAGCTGAGATTTTTAATATATTATTAATTACTTATAATTATTTTGAATGAAAAAAATAATTTTTTTATGTGGTACCGACTTAGGATTTCGGAAAATTTCAATGGTACCGACTTAGGATTTCAAAAATTGAGTGGTACCGACTTGACCCCCCCCCCAAATATACTTAGCATTATATATATATATATATATATATAGGTTACCTTTTTCTTTAAAATTTTACTAATAGTAATTATATTCAATTAATAATTAAAAGTTTAGTTTTTATTGATTTTAATTGTTATAACTTTATTCAGAATTTTGTAATGCTTTTAAAACATTGAAATAAATTAAAATAACATCATAGAAATATTAGCAATATAATAGAGTTTAAATATCTTTTGTTGATGGATAAATATCTAGTCACGATTAAAGTAAAATATATTTAATATTATAAACTGAGCAAATCAAACATATTCTGAATTAAAAACATCTATTGTATTTTACTATTTCTCCTCATATACTATTACATCCTACTATCATATTCATTAATTCATACTTTAATGCTGCTATCCCAGGTAATTCACTCTATTTCTTTTTAATGCAAAAAAGTGACTGTAACGTAGTTTTCTTCTTATTAAACTTGGCAATAAACATGTCTAGAGTAGTAGCTATTTTATGTAAAATATGTGATCTTTATATTTTTTTCACATTTTAATTCATTCTGACATCAATATGCCAAAATCTTAGACTTATTTACCATTCTATTTCTTTATATATTTAGAAAATTATCTGCATTTATTGATAATTTACTATAAAATGTTTTCAAAGCCGTGTTTCTAAACATACCAACTGTGATACAATAAGTTATTGTAATATTATTATTGATTTTATTGTTGATGTGATAGAAACTAAGAATGTAAGAAGTTTTTTATATTAAAATATAAGAGTTATTTCTTCAAGTGACTAAATTATAGTATAATATACGGTAGACATTGAATTTATACGAAAATTAATGAGGCTTCAAACTTAAGTAATACATCAAAACAAGAATCAAAATATTGTCGAGGATTTTTTATTTAGATTTCTTTTACACTGGCAGGTTATTAAATAAATAAACATAGCAAATTATATAATTAAATTTATAAAATCGGTATATTGATTAATATTAAGACAATTTTAGACTTCTTGATTCAAATAAAAGAGAATTGCATTATTAATTAAATAACTTAATAATTCTTTTTATTTTAAGTCATATATAATCAGTTTTAATAACTCTCCTGAATGATCAATAGCAATCCTTAGCAATAATACATCAATTCACTATTAGAATTATTTTAATTTTGTTGTTTTTCCTCCTCTTGAGTACCATCCCTGATTTTATCGCTTGTTATTCTATTCTCTTCTAGATTTATTTGGACCACTTTCAATGGGTCATTCTTCTTAGTTATACTGATTTGAAGATGTCTTTACAATTTCACTCAAAATGTTTTAGTGTGCAACTAGTTTTGTCATTTATTTCGCAGTATACTTGAAATCAACATCTTGTATAGACGTATTATTATCTTAATTTTTGCTATATTACAGTTTTACTAAATATATTCATCCTAGGTATCAATCTATGTTATCCTTCTACAACTCAATGATCTCATTCCCTCGTTTCCTTTCTGTCACATTGCTTCGTTCTGTTCTTCTTGTGTTTTTATCATGTATTCCTCCTTGATTGAATAGCCAGATCCACTCAATTTCAACTTAGGGCATCTCACTTCGATGTTCGGTGTCATGTAGTTGGTAGGAATTTCAAGAAATAACCAATTATTAAAATCAAAACATTCAAGATTTAGAATATATCCAATGAACATTAATCACACATTTATACTATTATAATTATTTAAAATATTATAGTGACTTATACAAATGAATCAAATGAGTATCAAATGAAAGGATGCAATTATAAATGCAGAATAGTAAGTTCCTCACTTAACAGCTGCTTACCTTCGACTATGGCTTAGTTTATCGAAATAAATTAGAATTCCGAGTTCTTGTAACTACTAATTATGCAATTCCCTAGGCCTATAGTCTTAAAAGAGAGTGTATATTCTTATTTATTTGCTGCATTCAAAAGTGTTATTACAAAAGGATTTTTACAAAAATAAATATTAATAACCGTATTTCTTACTATAAAATACAGTAAATTAATGGGTTACCAAATTGCAGTATACAATTGCTAATGGAAAGAATTATTATAAAATTACATGAATAAAAAAGTTTAGTTTTATTATATTTATACAAATAAATAATTGTTAGGCAATAAATGAAAGTTATGGAGATATTTTTTAGATTTCTAAACATCCCAAATATATTTATTCATTAATAATTAAGTTTTAGTAAGAATCTAGAAATTAAATTATTAAAAATAGAAAAACACTTTTAGAAAGACAATTATAAATAATTAATGACAATTTTTAATTGATTATTGATAAAATAAATGATATTATAAAGGTTTTCAATAGTTTTCATAATATATCATTAAATATAAAGAATCTAGGTAAACAAATCTAAAAATCAAAAATATCAATGACACTAAACAAAATACAAATTATATAATAAATACTTGTGATCATCATAAAAAGAGGTTATGGTATGAGAATCTGTGTTAATTATAAAATTATCATTTTTAACGAGTGTAGGCATTTTATCAAGCTTGTGGTGTTTTCAGCAATTTTGAATAATGCCATGAAAATCTCAACTTTAAGAACAAATTCTGTCAAAATCCCTAATATGATTCTCGTTTTAGATTCGTTGAGGACCTAAAACAGTATATTTAATCCCGAAATGCTAAAGATAGTAAAAAATTGAGCTCCTCTTTCCAACTTGATACCTTGGGAGACCATCAAACAAGTTTCTGTCAAGAACCTAAGACATGGAAGGAAGTAAACATGCTTGAAATGCATTATTTCAACAGTTAAGATCCTTATATTATCTTAATAAAGTGATTCATATCAATCCAAAGCCTCTATAATATTGTTAGAGTCCTGCGTTCATCATTAATCTAAAAGATTTCTTATACCAACTCTTCAATTTATGAATCATCATTGATTTAAACAAGAATTACTAGGTCTTAGAATCCATATATATATATTCTTAAATATTAAATGATATAAGTTATTTTCACATTTTTAAGATTTGAGTTGAACACATAAATTTATAGTTGTAATTTGCGATATATTCTGTTATAATCTTTATATTTGCTGTTTAATTTATTCTTATTTAATGCTATTTTTATTATAAATAAAGCAACCATTTTTAATATCATTTATTTATAGACTTATAACTCATTTCAATTATTGCATTTATTTCTTATTTACAATTAAATTAATATTTATAATTTTTCTACTTTTTACACAATTAATTACTTTCATTGCTTAAATTATTATTTAAAATAATTTATTTTATAATTAATATTATTGTTGGAATACATTTGAATTTGGAAAATTAATTTAAAATAAATAAATATTAAATCAAAATCGTGGCAGTTAAAGTTGGCCAATTTAAACGATCTTAGCTCATTTGATAGAGAATTCAAAATTAGCTGGACTTTACTATTGGCGGTACTATTTTATCGCATCACTAGACCGAGATAACTTGACTTTAATGTGGGGGGTCATTTTGTCCATATTTACACTTATTTAAAAATTTTCCAGGGCCGAACTTTTCTCACGCAAACATGCAGTATCGAATTCATACTTCCAAAAAATACCCAAAAATACCGATTCTCGTTATTTAGACCTTGCTGAACACGAATACAAAATCCTATTTGTCGTATCTTCTAAACTAACAAAGATACAGGCATTGTAAGTTTAAATAAAAATTGATTATTGTTCGTAGGAGACATTTTAAATACTCATTTATTCAAACCTTTAGAATACACGTGTCCTCTGCACTCTCAAAATACACATTTAATTTCGAATCTTACTTGATTTTGCATAAGCACTCTTCTATTAAACATTTAATTTCAAATCCTACGAGACACTTTATATGAACACTCTTAAAATAAAAATTATTAATTAAATTGATAAATTTATTTAGATTTATTCCAAAATCATATTTTATTGATATTTTAAATTTATATTAGTAGATGTCTTTTATTTCTCTTATTTATTATTATAATAAAATTTAATTTTAGTTTTATTTTACTTTTAATTTTATTTACATTTTATTATTATTGACATTGAAGTACTTCATTTTTTTCACTCTTAGTTTTAATATAATTTTATTTCATCTTTTTATTAATTCATCAATCATCTTAAATAATCTTATTTTAATTTTTTATATTTTTTTTCATATAATTTGTATACTTACCAAATATGATAATCATCTATTCACAATATTTTTTATATTGTTAATTTTTTAAAACTCTTAATATTTTTTTAATACCCTTTTAAATATATATTATGAATATATAAAATATACTGTTTTTACAAAGAGATATAGAATATTTAATGATTAAACATCGTAAAAAATTTATTTTATTAATAATTAACATTATTAAATTAGAAACGAAGTAAATTAAGGATGTCGTACATGACGGCTTTGTCCGCTGTCTTGAAGGGAGCCAAAACTTTTGATGTGCCCCAGTTCGACATCGATTCGGATTTAGAAGGTGAAGGAATGGATCTATGGGATCTCAACTACGAGACCATTGAGTCAGAACACGAAAAAAGTGATTCTGACCACGCCAATCAAATTCCTCCAAAAGCAACCTCACAAACCAAGGACAACTACCTATTTAGTACCCAACCTACAATAGAACAAAATTCTGTTCAGATTACCGAACAGAAACAAGACCAGAATTTAGAAAAGGTCATACCAGAATTCCTAAGTGATACACATTCAAACAATAAGTAGACATATGGGAAAAAATGCTCATAACAGCTACCCACCTACTATAACCTTACAACTTATATTGGTAAGATACAAAGATATCAATCATTAGAGGAGTCCCACAAGAGGGAAAAACATTCCCACTATTCTTTGTATTACTACTAGAAAATGCAATAAGAACATTTGAGGTTAAATACAAATTCAAGATAAGAAAGAAAATCAAAGTATATGCAGACGATATAGCCTTCAAATTTGATCCAGGAGATAACATCGATGACATTAAACAAAAAGTCAGAGACTATTTCAAAATCTATGGACTTGTCACAAACGATTATAAATGTGTAGATATAAGTGCTTAAAAATTCGACTTCTTTAATCTCTCCAAATACAAAAAGAAATTTAGATATCTAGGACTGAACATCAGTCAAGACCCTATAAAGATATTTGAAGAAGTAATTATCGATATAAATAGTGAACAAAAAACATCTTACTTGAACAGGTTCAAAAGTGATGACTATCACTACTAAAGAATATATTAATAATATATATTTTCCAGAGTTCAAACAAAACTGACACCAATCCTAGCGTCAGATAAACCAAATCATATATAAGAGATGACAAACATGTATAAAAGAGGAGCTGCCGAATTTATTCTTTCCTAAAAGTTTTCTATCCAAATAGACTAAAACTTTTTGACTATTCACCCTTTCTAACAGACTTACTCATCATCTCCTCAATCTAAGATAAATATGACCTAGAAATATCAAACGCCTAATTCGTATAAACGGAATGGATTAACAAATATGAACTCCGATGGCAGACATTAACCCTTTTCTCAAATACAACAACTTTAAAAATTGGAAACAACAAGAAAATCCTTTACTACAGGGCAAAAATGATAACCAAATACATGCCAAACTCTCTCATGATATTACTACATCACCAACATAAAGCTTTTGGTAAACCAGAAGCAAATCTGGAAACATCTTCCCCATATTCAAATAGATAGTATTAAACTTAGAAAGCATCTTCAAAAACTAATCAATAAGATTGGGAATTTTGTGGTTGAGAGAAGTAAACTGGACTATAACCCAGATGTTACTACATAACTTGAAACACAACTCAAAGAAACAAGAATCAACTTGAAGAGAATTCAGAAAGTCATAAGACAACACATATGGGATTTAAATTAAAGGGCTTGACCCTTAATATATATTAACATATATTTAAGATCGGGGGTCCCCAGAGACCTCAATGTGATACATATTATTATTATTATTATAATAACTAACAATCATTAGAATGAATTAAATATATTTTCATCTCTATTTATATAGTTGTAAAATACATTTGAGATTTATATTTAACCATTAAAATGATTTTGGTGATAATAATTATACCGTAAAACTGATAATGAAAATGTTAATATATGCAAGTCTCAGATGTACACTTTGAATTAAACATGTATTTTATATATAGTAAAACTAATCTTTGAACTGTAAATTGAATATCTTGAACATTAAAATTAATAAAATAATCATATATATTTATAACTTTATATCTGGAGATTTGCTATATCTTTTTCTTTATTTTGACATCCCTAAGATTTAATAAATTTAATCTGAATTTATTATTTAGATTACTTGATACTTTATGGATATTTACTTAAAAAAGAGATAGTATCAGAATATTAAGGTTGTAAGAGCATTCATTATATTGACAAATTGATGTAAAAATGTTAGATATATATATATATCATTATTTGTAAACTCCTCCTAACTATATATCTGAAGTAAAATTATATAAATTTGTGAAAATATGTGTAATGAACATTATAACGAACTAAATACAATAATGAAATCAGTAAGCACTTAAATAATTGTCAAATTACAAATTCATAGCTTCAATAGCCACTAAATAAGATTTAATGAAAAGTATTCTTATCTTTTATTTTACATATTTTTTAAGCAATTTACAATTTAAATATTTAACTTCATATTTAATATAAATTTAAATTATAAATTGTTTTATACATTAGATTTTATTATAAATATGTTTTTTAAATTATTAGTTCAGTTTTGCTTATCAATTCTTATCCATGTTATCTGAATAGAGCTGAAGAATTAATTGCTCGGTAACTAAGAATCAAATGACGTAAGTTGCTAACTAAAAGTCTCGTCATTTTTTCCATTTAACAATCATAACACATTAGCCATACCATTTATCTTGATTATTTAAATTTGAAATCACTAACAAGAATTTTTTATATTACTAACTAAATTATATAAAAGTATAGTTTTTATAGATTAAGGAAGTTTTTTAAGTTAAATAGATGTATTTATTAATAATAATATTTCAAGTTAATTTTTAATTATTTTGAGCACCATTTTGATTTAGAGAGACATTTTAGGATTTCAGTCTCATTAATAAGTGTCCATAGTAATTAATTTAATAGTTACAATATTACAAAATTGAGATTGATCAATATTATCACAGACTATCTTGTATAATTGATATGGTAAATAGTAGAAAATGGAAACTTCGATAGGACTTAAAGACATGCCAACAGATGCGGAACCTAGAAGATAAATTCCACCTATATAATAAATCGATCTTGCATCATTGCCACTGAAGTTGGTACCCAGCTATTTACAATCATAGGACACAAAAAAAGAAAGGACGTAAGAGAAAATGCGATGAACTGTTTATAATTGCAAGCACAGTCAAACGAAAAATATTGTTGAGCACCCTTGTATTACTCAGAGCCAATGATATGTTAACAATTTTTTGTGTTCCCAAAAATACTTTTGCTTCATTTTGAAATGAATCGGATGATGGTTACTTATTTCAAGTGAATTTGCTGCATTAAATTAAGAACCAAATGATGAGGCAATCTAATTTTGGCTAAGGCTGTAAGCACAAAAGGAAGATCTGAATAGAGTGGTGAAAGTTATTTTTCTATTCACTGCTGCACTCACTTAAATCAGCGTTAAATTCCACTGCACATGATTGTGTTTAATATTTGCGCGAAGAAACTATAGCGAAGCATTTGAATTACCATAATGAAAGTGAACTCAAATGGAATAATAGAAAAATACGTTTTAGAAAAATGAACGCTGTATCAAGAATTCTGATCTAAAATGTTGGATTGTACGAAGTTTCACTCGAAAGTCAGATCAGAGTAATCGGAATTCACCAAATCATATCCAATTTATTCAGATTGAGTTCATGCTGATATCAGAGGAAAGCAACATTTAATATAGAGGACAGCTTCTACAGTTTTTTGAATGATTTAATAAATACTTCAAAAACATGTGAAATAAGCTTGGGTAATACTATAGTATGATCACCAATCAAAGTTTCTCACTAATCTCTCGATCTATGAAACGCGTCTAGTCGAAGATTCTATCTTCCTTGCTCTTTCAATGGAGAATCGCATGATGCGGCTGGTTCCTTAGTTAATGCGGCTTTTCGTTTGCAATACTAAAAATATTATAATTCCTAAGAACAAATGTGATTTATCTGCTGCTCATTATCATTGATAGGGAGAATGTGATTAAAACTGCAGTCGTTAAAGAGGTTGATTTTATTATAGTCACGACAAGAATTATAATCAAATCCTAAAAGAAACTGACCTCACTAAAATAAGAGAAGAGTTTAATCATTTATAAAGATAAAAGGTATCAAAATCCGTAGCGCAAGAAAACTGTACTATAAATCTCGTTATTATGAAGAGAGTAAACTTAATCCTCAACAGGAATAGAAATGAACCACTCAAGTCGATAAAATTTTTACACTTTCATCATGTGCAGGTGATGTTAAGCTTCATTTAAGAGAGCTGTAGCAATAGCTCGATGCTCAATTTCAAAGATTATTATGAAATAAAATCGATACTTAGATAAATTAATATAGAACTTGGCATCGACTTTCAAAATATATCATTTTTCTTAAAAATGCCTCTCAAATGCAGATGCTTAAATAATTCAAGCAGATTTAAAATTTACAAGAAGGAGTATTTATGTAGTTTAAAAATCTACATTATTTTAATTAATCTACGTATTTTTCTAATATTCTTTGATTATTATGCAAGGAATAAAAAATTTATACAGTATAGTAATTAAGTAATCTTTTGTTTTAAAACGTAGCACCAAAAAACCTATCAATTAATTTTATATCCAAAATTATTGACAGATTTGAATCTTTAATTACAGCAAACAACTTTTTCCTGTTAAATTCGTAACATCTTAAATTTAAATCTTGGCAATGAATAATTTTTATTGGAGAGATTTCAGTTTATAAGATTTCTTTAAATTAAGTTTAAATATCTTTGGGATGTGCTTTCTTGAGAATATTGTGGGCTTTATGTTCAAGAAGAATTAACTGAAGTGTAAGTAAGCACTATTGTATAAATTGGTTGGATAGTATTATAATCAATTTGAATGATTAGTTGAACAATCTATGTTAATATATGTGAATAATATAAGTATGATTACTAAGCAACCTAAATTAAAGTATAATACTAAAAACAATTAAATCTCACCTAAAACTATAGACGCCATGAAATCAAGTAATTCATAGGTTATTAACTCGATTACAAGAGAATATATTAATATTGGTATAAATTAATGATAATATTTAATTTAAAAGAGTAGCTCTAGGATTAATAAATTGCGTGCAACTCTGTTCACGTTTAGGACTCTACTATTCTTAAAACGCAATTCATCATGAATTAAATTAAAAATATATAGATATAAATAAAATAAGTAAGTTGTTAAAAAAGAACTAATTAAAATAATAACTATATTAAATATAGATATTAAATGAATTTTAAATATCAAACATATTACATTATTTTTTTCTCGATTTTTTATAATTTATCATTAAAGTACAAATTTTGTATATAAAAATGTTTAGGACTTACTTAATTTATTTAAAATCATCAATCATCAATCATAAATATGCTTGACATTTTGTTTTAAATAAAATAATTATTTTTATTGTCTTAATAATTTTTACTTGTTATTTTAAAAATTTCAATAATTCCTTTAAAATCTAGTTATAGAATTTAAATAATAAAGATTTCTACTATATACTAGTGACTGCATTGCAGTGCCTTTCTTTGCGAATACCTATATGGTAGAGCTAGAATAAAAAAACAATTAAAATTTTTCAAAATAATGAAACATCGTCGCAAAAGTACCAGCATCAAATAGATTTCATAAAATACTGCTTTAAGAAAATTTTCTATTTATTTTGTCATAATCTCTGAAAATATAAATTAGACTCTTTAATATATTTTAAGCTTACCACGATTATACTTATGGCAGGCATTATTATAACGAAGGAGAAGTCTTTACTACTCTAGCTTCCATTTGTGCTTTATTCTGAGAATATAGCACAGAAGGAGTAAAAATAAATAAAGAACTCCTTAAATTTCTGAATAAAAGCAACTTTAAATTAAAAATATCACAGTGGAGTAGAGTATGAGAACTCAATTGATTGTGATGATATAGAACCTACTGCAAAAAGTTGAGAAAAATTATAAAATATATCTTTGATTGTATAATTATAGAATAACTATTAAAAAAATGTAAAGCTTGGTTTAATAGTATTATATCCAAGGAACATCTTAACATTAAAATAAAATACAAACTGCCGTCAGAGAAAATCTAATTATATAAAATTAAAGTAATTTACATTCAATGGTATTAAGCGAGTACATTCAAAATGTGGAGGTTGTTAAAAATAAATTCAAAAAACGAGAGAATTAGAAATTTATCATATTATTACTTTAAAAAAGTGAGAGTTATATTGAACATATTACTTTCTGAATTAAACATATATTTATAAGGAAAAGCAATAGTTCGTGCTAGTCATAGCGCCTGGAAGATCTTGCTTGTTGGCGAATACCAAGAGAACTGCTTCTTTAAGTTCTTCCTCAGCGATCATCTTGTGGAGCTCTTCTCTGGCATCATCAACTCTGTCTCTATCGTTGGAGTCAACGACGAAGATGAGACCTTAGGTATTCTTTAAGTAGTGTCTCCAGTGGAGTCTGATCTTATCTTGACTGCCTACATCCCACACAATGAAACTGATGTTCTTGTAGTCAACTGTCTCGACGTTGAAGCCGATTGTTGGGATAGTTGTTACGACCTCACCGAGCTTTAGCTTTTAAAGGATGGTGGTCTTACCAGCAGCATCGAGACTGACTATGAGAATTCTTATCTCTTTCTTGCCAATAAGTCTTTACCATACTTTGGAGAACATTGAACCCATTTTTTCGTTTTTAATTTAAATAAAATTTGATTTAATATAATTCTAATTCTCTCGTTTTTTGTATTTATTTTTAACAACCTCCACATTTTGAATATACTCGCTTAATATCATTTCTGAAACATCCTTAAATGATAAATGACAATCAAAACCCCAAAACCCTTTCAGTAGTTTGATTGAGTTTTTGAATGATAAAAGTAGACTATTAGTGCATACTTTATTAGGGTTTTAATAGGGTTTATGTAGGGGTTTAATGTTTAAATATTAGTATTTTAAGTGAGTATATGCGAGGTATGGGGTCAGTTTATGACAATGAGTATATAGATTTATTGTTTAAGTTGCGATATGGATGTGATGAATATAGTGAATAACTCAAGCCTGTTCTGAATTATAAATCTATAGCAAGGCTACTCCATAAATCTCCAGCAACTGTGAGGTCTCACTGTCTAGCATTTAAAACCCCAAAACCCTTTCACTAGCTTGATTGAGTTTTTGATTGATAAAAGTAGACTATAAGTGCATACTTTATTAGGGATTTAATAGGGTTTATGTAGGGGTTTAATGTTTAAATATAAGTATTTTAAGTGAGTATAACAAGCGTGTTTTTAAAATATTTCACACAAACATAAGCTTAGAGTCATGTGCCAGTTCTCTGAATTTTATCTTTCTAAGTTGAAGTTTGATTGTTTCTATTGTTAGTTAATTCTCTTAGCTTGGCTTGATAATAGTTGAGTATGCATGTTCTCTGAGACCTCCATTTATTTTATTTTTATCGAGATATTGTTTGATTCTTTGCTTAGAATCTCTTTCACCCCTGCAGCTAAAGTCATCGTTTCTTAGCATGTCGCTCTCTATTATTATTA
>ARYC01007189.1:0-12136 GCA_000711775.1 Oxytricha trifallax
ATAGACTCCAAGATTTGGGAAACCATCAAAGACTTAATTTGGATGATCAACGACATTCACTTAGATCTCCCAATTAGGAGACCAGTCGACTTCGACGTCACAGATTGGTAGGGTATTTAATACTAAATAAAACCAGAACAGATTTTGAACAGTATTTTCCGACCAGAAACCGACGACCTAATAAGAACAATAGCAGAGACTATAGACTATACATAAAAAGAGCACAGAGAATTCAGGAATATCTTTCATGATGACCTGATCAGACAGAATATAGAGAAGATTAATCAATATTATACAAACTTATGTAAATTAGTAGACAGAAGCTTAATCTTAGATACACCCTCTCAAGCCATTTAAAAAACATGCTTCGACGTACTTCTTCTTAAGAAGGTCAAATAACCACAAGACTTCTAAGAAATTTAGCTTCCTTTCTGGATGAGATGCCTGAAAGTCAATAACCAAAAGCTTATAACTATGGGGTCGCTATAGTTATTAATGACAAGACAGTACAAATTTAACTGTACCTCAACAATAACAAAACTAATATACTATAATAAATGATAAACAGCCCTAACTCAAACCTCTTTAAATATTCCGAGATTAAGAAAATCTTAACAAACCCCTTTGAAGATGAGGATCTCAAAAAAGAGATAGGACAAGATACATACTTGAGACTTAAAGATAACTACTAGGTACAAGTAGGCAATAAAATAGCAGAACCTGACAATATACTTCTACAGGAATCCTGTTTCTTAGCAGCACATATTTGCACTTGGGAATACAAAAAAAGCTTTCCTATCCTAAATAAAAGATGGATAGATAAGATGTCTAGTTTCCTTGGATACTCAATAATGAACTAAAATATTTGTACCAACCTTGATGTTAAAGGACTCCGACATTTACAGATTCTAAAATAGCTAAGATAAGTAATACTATGAAGAACTTGTCCAGAAACTGATAGATGAGCTCAAACAAAGAATAGGAGCTAGATAACTTTCAGAAACAGCTGACCTTTAATTGCTTAGGGGAGCGAAGAGAGCTATTCTTAACCTGAAAGACTTCGAAGAAAGATAAGATACAAAGAAATTCTCAGACATGCTGGTATCATATAAAGGCTATGAATGTTTATTTTCTTCAAGAAAGGAGACCAGATTAAAAGGTCCCTTATATATATATATATATACTAAAACATATTTTTAGATCGGGGGTTCCTTGAGACCTCAATTTGATCATATAATTATTATTATTATTAATTATCAATTCAACATTTAATTGATAGCAACTGTAAACATGATTTATTAATTCTATCTAAGAAATTAGAATATTATAAAAAACTAGCCCTACAATAGATTATTGCCCGATCTTATGTACGTCGCTGAGTATACTGAAGCTAACAAGTATTTAAAATAAGTGCAAAACCGGAGAAAGCTAGTCCCACAATTTAAAAACTAACAAAAAACTTATAAAAGTTTAAGATCGAAGAAGAGATGCGGCGAAAAACGAACGACATGCCTGCAGTTATTGAAGAAAAGTTTCAGGTGTTGACTAACTACACACCATCCTAATTTTAAAGCAATCTTTAAAACAGTTATAAATTCCATCAAATAAACTAAAGCACGAAAAGAGATCTATAGAGCGGAACTAAGATCACAAAAAATGATAAAAAACATGCTCATCGATGTCATGATAGCTGTCAGATCAATAGTATTTTATAGTATTTACAATTAGCACGATATAATAATAGCATAATCCTCCAAAAATTAAAAGGAAAGCTCATATAGAAGGTAATAAACCTTTTAGATAAATAGAGAGATAATTTACTAAAGTAAACGAACATATTACTAACGGTTACCATGAGAGAAAACTTTTAGAGGCTTGCACATATAACGCAAAATACTGAAGGTAATGACATCATGACTGTTAGGTAAGTTGTTTAATAATTTTATTAATAAAATAAATAAATTAAAATTAAGAGAACAATTGATGCAATAATAAAAAGAATCAGAATAGATGATGATGTTGAGAAAATAACAAACGAAACTTAAAAACTATTGGTACCACCGACAATAAATAAAAGAATAACCCAAGAATATATAAAATCCATTATGAAATAATAATAATAAAGTATAAAACTAAATAAAGAATGAAAAGAGAGAGACTTAAAGCCATTAATGATAAATTTAGAAAAGAAATGAGCTTAAACCTAACATATTTTAAGGTAAAACTTGTACTTGAAAAATATTTCAAAATAATGAAAAATTATTTCTGAAAAAGAACTTTAACAAATATCTAATTAAGGTACAATGCAACTTACAAATGAGTTTATAGGAGTAGTCTTAAGGAATTCTTCCAAATTAAATAGTATATGATAATTAAACAAAATATTGAGTTACGGTGAAGATAATGAATGAGTTAATTATTATATTAGAAAGTTATAAAGGTAGGGTGACACACAGGGGTCCGAGGCTGGAGACTTCTAATAGAGTATTCTACTACACTAAGGCCTGCTGAGGGTAGGCAGGGGGTTGCTGGGTTCACCGCATTAGGGGCCAGTCGACAGGGTTCAATCTGTCAGATCCTAGACTCCTCGAGTCGTCTGCACACTAAGGATTTCCCTGCATTAGATTAGCTTCCTGGCGTGAGTTCAGCTTCCTAGGTAATAGGGAGCAGGATGAAGGTGGTGCTCAAACCTTCAAAAGTGAAACGATGAGAACCATAGAAGCCAACGATAATGATTTTACTCCCACACCAGGTCGGGTTAATGAGGCTACCACAGCGAAAGGACAGAGACTACTATCTCAGCAGCGGTGGAACCTGGTAAGCGTTTTCTCCAGACTCCCCTTTAATTGTTTACAGGAAGCAGATCTCTGCGAGTGGGGGATACTCCTAGTTCGCTAGACTCTTATCTCGTATGAATCTTGATTACAGGGAGATGTGGAATGGGGGGCGAGGTGGTTTTTTGGAGTTTTTTAGTTCACGACTTGCCACGTCAACTCACTTCAGATACGTCTACGTCACGACAAAAATTGATGGTTTGATATTAGTATTTAACAGTGAATTGATAAATATTTTAATTTTTAGTATAACTCATTAATCATCTTAATGAATGAGTTCAATAAAAACAAATATATATTCAAACAAAGAGCTTGCGATATAAAATAAATGAAAAAATATAAAAAAAACTTAGAGAACATATAAACCTTAAATACGTTAACATGTAAACTAATATACACATTGAAAAGTATAAAAGAGAAAGACAATAATAAAAGTCCCATAAAAATTCTACAACTGTTATAAGAAATTATTTGAAATATATTTTTAATTTATCAATTAAATTTCTATAGAATAGGCTAGAAAATAACTATCGTGTTCAAAATTTTATTAAATTAATATGAAATTATCGATTAAATTTATATAAAAATTGGCATGAAAATACTTATCGTGTTCGAAAATTTTTTAAATTTATTAAAAATAATCAAATAAATTACTACTTTGTCTTGA
This sequence comes from Oxytricha trifallax, assembly GCA_000711775.1. Taxonomy (NCBI): domain Eukaryota; phylum Ciliophora; class Spirotrichea; order Sporadotrichida; family Oxytrichidae; genus Oxytricha; species Oxytricha trifallax. The sequence continues at coordinate 3,502 of ARYC01007189.1, forward strand.
TAAATATTTCAGTGAATGAATAAGAATTTACTAAGAATTGTTTGTAATTGACCGAATATTTATGAGGAACTATAAAATTAAGAGCTACATTGCTCTAATTATTCATAATATTAATCTTATAGCAATTGATCACATTGAGAGCAGGACTAGGATGATGACAAATATGAAAATGGAGACCTAATCAGAATTCATTCAGAAGAAGAGCAACATCAATTTTATACATTGTTAGATAAAATATAAATAATATGTGTAACTAGATGAATAATTTATTAAGATCAAAAACATAGAAATTAAGAGAAATGAGAATATTTATGTAAATAGTTTAAAGAAATGAAGATGACAATTAAGACCTTAATGAATATTAACCAATAAATAGGGGAGAACAAATTTCAGATCTTCTAGGCTATAATAAATGATGAGGAAAATGATGATTACTGAAAACATGACTTTTAAATAACTAAAGGAAAATAAAAATTAATAATAAAAAATAATAATTAAATTACATTAAGGTCTCTCGGAAACCCCGATCGATATATATATGATAAAATAGTAAGAGTCAAGCCCTTTTAAGTTATATGTGATTAGTTAATATGGAAATTAACCTTTTCATTTAAAACAATTAACTTCTCTTTCATTTTTGTCTAACCATTTCTTTTTCTTTTATGTGTTCCTTTCTGTGTCTCTATCTTGTTCTGAAGTTCAGAGTTAAATGGTTTGTCTCATGATGTTTACCAACTATTTGATTTTTATTTTCACTTTATTAAAGTGTGTTGGTTAGAAGTGCTCTTTCTTATGCTTCTTAATTACAACTCAGCTTAGAACAAAGGGCTGAGTTAGTTAAGTTAATAGGTTTCCCATTATTCAAAATGAGGATGAGTGTTAACTTCTTTGAAGTCTATTAGTCTTCAAAGTAATTGGTATCTAATTTTATTTGGTTGAAAGTTTTAGAATTTACTCATTTGTAGTTTTGTTTAGACTTCATTTGTTCTGTGTAGTATATCTGGTTTAATAATTGCTGACTAGGTGTTACTATTTAGTATTGTTTTAGGTTCTGTTGAAGGGCTAATAAGAATCTGGTCAGATTCTGATGTATAGTCTAGTCGTGACAGATGGAGTAAAATTTGATTCAATTTCTAGAAATTATTTAATAATCAGAAATTTATTCACATTATTTTCATTTTAATTTTATTTGAATATATTAAAAAAGCATGTTTCTCGAAATCGATAAAATTTCGAGATACATACCAAATAAATCTAATTAATAAATTAAGTTTCTAATATATTTATTAAAATGAAATTACATTTTTGATAATTTCAAGTTCATATATTAATCAAATTAGTAAATTAAAATATAATTAAAAGTTGGCTTGTTGATATGTGATATTTTTAAAAATTAAAAAGTTTTACAATAGAATAATTTATTTAATTCTCAATTATTATGCTTATAAATATATGAACTTGAAATTATTACAAATGTAATTTCATTTTAATTAATATATTAGAAACTTAATTATTAATTAGATTTATTTGGCACGTATCTCGAAATTTTATCGATTTCGAGAAACATGCTTTTTTAATATATTTAAATAAAATTAAAATGAAAATAATGTGAATAAATTTCTGATTATTATATAATTTCTGGAAATTGAATCAAATTTTATTTATTGATAGAATCCCAATTTAGTACCCTAGGTTAAGACATATCTAATGTCTGATTTTTGCTAGGAAATGATTCCTATGGCATTTCTTGGCAATTTTCTTGTATGTTAGTTCCTTTTGAATGACTGTGGTTATGACTTCCTGATCGCATCTCTAGGAGTCTGGATGGTTTCTTTTATTTGTATTGAAGAAGTATGGCTTTTAGGATGTTGGGTAGGGTTGGTTAAAAGTTTTTTCCTGATTCATTCTTATTTGGGAGATTTCTCAATCTTATTTAGTAGTTTGATATTGGTTTAGGGGTCTTAGGGTTATGTTGAATTAAGAAGCTTGTTTAGTCCTCAGGGTAGAATCTTTTTACTTACTTTGAATTGATATTTCTTGGTTTTGACTTCTTAATTGTTCTGAGACTTGTTGAGTATTTTATGGGTTGGGTCTGAGTGTATCTTGTTTGTATACTAGAGTATTAAAAAAAGTTATGAGATGGTCTTTTTCTTCTTGTGAAAGTTGACTGTAGGAGGAATGGAGTTGGTGTCTTGCCAGAGTGGGTTGTAGTACTTGATACTTACAGTTGCTTTATTTCTTGAGTTGAGATATGTTTTTGTACCAGTCAAAGACTTCGCTATATAGAGCTTCTTAATTGTAGTTCAGAGGGAGAGAGTCTATGTCGTCGATCTCCATTTCTGAGTCTGAGTCTGAGTCTTCACTGTAGTACATTAGGTATTCTGGGTATTTAGTATGTTAGGCTTGTAGGATGATTTCTTCGTCATAAATTTCACTGCCTGTTTCCCAATGGTCATCGTCTTATCCATTAGTAACTTCGCATCTAACGGATGCTTCGTTTTTGAAAGAGCTTTAGGTTAGAACCTATTAAGGGGAAACTTGGTTGAGGGACTATTTATTAGGAATGTGTGCCTTTGTCGTCACAGTTCCTTTTAATATCAACCTAATTTAATAATTTTATAAAAATAAATAATAATAAATATGTGAAAATTTAGAGAAATTAAAAAATTGAATTCATAACCACTAATCATTTAGAGTAGTGTATATATAAGCTGTTTTTTATCATTACTGTTTGTTGTCTTCCATTATTTAAAAAAAAAAAGATGAAATACATGCAATAAATTCTTTTCTTTTATCTAAGTTCTACGATGGGATGGATAGTTCATTTCTGATTTAAATTTCTTCTGCATTTTAAAGCTAAACCAAAGAAGCCATTGTTTATTCGTGATGCCTTTAACCAATCTCAAGAGTTTATATTCAAAATACCTTTTTCATGAAGATTTTTGTCGGCTCATTCAAATTCTTCATTCATTCCCTATTATAACATTTGATATTTCATATCTTTCTTCCTTGTTAGCGCCATTTAACGTTATCCTAGTCAACTTAATTACTTTTTCAAAAGGAGGAATACCTCCCTTCTTCATCGTCATCGTAATCCTGTTCTCAATCTTCAGAGCTCTGATTGCATTATCAGATATTCATTTTGCACACTCTGCATACTGGCGAATATTGGTATTTCATAGGAAACAATATTTCAAACGAAGTAAGAGTCAGCTATTGTGGCCGGGATCTGCCAAGGGTACCACCCTATTCTGAATATAAAAGAGTAAGGAAATGGATTTAGGTCAAATTTGTAGAGAAATAGAAATTAATGTAATCAATATATATTGTAATTATAAACATTCAGATTTTTCTATAATAATATTTTAGATAAATTTTATTTTTAATTTACTATTTATCCTTCAAATCTTCTATTTAACTTGAAAATATAGCGTCTAAGCTGCCAAATTTTTATCATTAATTATCAAGGAGAGATTCGCAAAATATCTTTTTCTGCGAGTTACTCCACCAATTAACTCATTATTACATTTAATTATTCTACATATTTCTAAAGTCAGAATTAATAAAATCTCAGTTTAATTATTGAGTAGTTTAAATTGTATAAGTAGTAAACTATATGCCATGGCGATTCATAATGGCAACATTATTCAATCACTAGGGCCTAAGATGAAAAATAGAGCTATGCATTTATTTCGTATTTTAAACCACTTATTTTTGTTTTATGCTTAATTTTTAATAGAATTCTTTAAAATTTTCATTTAACTTATGGTGATATTTCCAATTTAACCACTCCCTCCTTCAATTTATAATTAAATACAGTAGTAGTGAATAACTTGAGGTAAATTGAAATAACGAATAATACACAGGATAGTATAATTTGCGAGATCCAAACATTATTACCAATAATAGCCTGTTTAAGCGGTTCACCGCTGATTCGTTCAATTCTCATCTCCATGTCCATCTTCCTACATTTGCTTTTCAGTTACACTATTACTTGATGGCCTTACCAAGCTTCTTCTGAACAGTCTTTTTGCTGTGATTTGCTATCCTCTCTGTATCTTTAGCAGCTATTTATTGGTCATCTTTGTTCTGTTTGATAAATAAAATAATATTATTATAAAACCTCAATAGCTATTATTTACAAGATTTGGGCTATAATAATTAAATAAGATAGATGATATTATTATAATAATTTGGTTGCTTTATTAATTTTAAAGAGGGCTTGGTATAAGACAGATAAGTCAATGCTTGTCCGAATTGTAGTCCTTAATTGAACGAAAGCTGAGCAGCACTAATCGCTAAGAAAACAAATAAACAACATTTAAAGACGCAATTGCAATCGAGCCTTAACTATCACATAGGCAGCGTTGGCAGCCTGCGCCTATAAACAACGAAAGTAAAATGGAGAAAGCTTCCATTGGTGCATTTGTGAAATCTATATTGCTCTAGTGCAAAAGCATTTTGTTCTAAATATCTTCTAATTGAGAATTTCAGGCACCTTACTATCTAGCTGTGCTACTTATCTATTTGATGGTGGTACCGGTGAAAGATTACTTATGGAGGATTGAGAAGATAATAAAAACAGCTTACATAGATGAAGGAATCACAACAAATTTTAGCATTTTTTAAAAAAAATATTAAAAATTGCCATTGACTTTTGAAATTTATGATTACTTATTATCTCTGAAATGAGTTCAGCTGCGAAATTTATAATTCACTAGCAATATGATGCTCTCTCGATTATTGTACAATTTAGATATGGTTTATTCAGCAAAATTGTATAATTTTTCTGCAACAAGTATTGACTGAAAATCCCGGTGTAAAAATTACTTAAGCTTGCAATTACGACAGCTTGAACGAACATTGAAAAATAATCTTTAATAGAACGAGCAATATACTGGAGGTGAGAGCTAGCCTTGACAAACTGAAGATGTTGCCCTAATACTCAGACTACCTCTGCAAGATCGACGAGAAACACCACAAGTAGGCGATGATCGATCACGACTGGGCAGATTTGGAAGCAAAATCTGCGCGTATAGTAATATTTTGGCAGAACTTTCAGACTACTTTCGAGGAAGACCTAGCTAAGAAGGATAGCAAGTAAAACTATTGTAAGAATAAGGTGGGAGAGATCATGAAGCAGAATAGAAACACGCTAATTCAACGCTTAAGCAATGACTTGATCATGCTCATGCAGAGTTTCCGCCTTATCCCCATGAATTCATGCTTAGATTTAAGATTGCTTTCACAAAAAATACCGTGAAGTCGTTGATAAATAAAGCTAAGAAGTTCAGACAAACTGATGAAGAACACAAGGAGATTAAAACCTTGGACAATTAGAAGATAGGACACTTAAAAACTTTGAGAGAGAGAATATTGAAAATGAGCAATAATAAAAAATTAGTAGCAAGTTTAAAGCATTTGTTATTCATTTATTTATTTTTTCTCAATAAATTCTTATTAATAAATGAATGGGGGTATTATAATTTTCATTTGAACAATGAAAATATTTTTAATTTAGCCTTTACCTTCATTTTTTTATAATAAAATATATAGTATTAGCAATAAATAACTTTAGGTAAATTATAATTTAAAATAATAAACGATGAATGAAACTAATAAACGATTTCTGAATAATAATAATCTTAAGAGTGAAGTTTCATCTCGCGGTTCTCCGAATATTTTTCCTGATCTTTTTTCTCTTCGCATACTGTGTCTGCTGCTTGGTCTCTCTTCCCTCATGTATCTTTTACATTTTGCTTTTTCCACATTTCCATTGATATCGCTCTTGATTGTTTTGATCTCAGCTTTGTGTTTATGTTGGGGCTCTTTCCTTGGTTTTGGTTCTTTTCTATCATTGAATATGCAGCTTTCTAGCTCTTTCAAATTCTTGCTGTCGTTTATATTCAGATCTTACTCATATTTCTTGTTTTTTTACTCAAGTGCCCATCTGTCCTCATAATTTATATGACTGTTTGCTTCTGCTCTCATCTCCATCTCTACTTATTTCCATAAAATAGAGCACTTTTTTTCTTGATTTTTATCAGCTTCTTATTCCTTGATTGCTCAGCCAGATTTTTCAATCTTCATTTTGTTATTGCTGACTACTAAGTTTAAAATTAACTAGTATCTTTTTTTGAAATATCTAGAATATAGGATTACTTTCCAATCGTAATGTCAACTGATTTATTATAAGTATGGCCATAACTCCACAATTTTCTGGGCATGTAACTTGGTTTGTTTCCATTTTGTATGCTACCATCTCAGCTTTGAATCTTGGTCTTATCGTCTCTGCAGTCATCTCGTTTAGTTATTTCACAAACTGTTGAATTATTGCCAGGTTTTCTATGTTCCTTTATGCATCATAAACCTCCAGCTGCTTTAAGTTTTTCTCAATTAACATGATAACCCAGTTCTGGTAATTCTTCAACTTCCACTGACAGCTTGCTGGAATGACAACACTTTCGATTTCTTCTTGGTTTCTCCAAAACTTGGAGTTATCTTGTTTCCAGTTGGTAGAACCGATCTATCTTTCTACTAATCTAATACCATTGTCATCCATGGCCATTAGTGGCAAGATTATACACTTCTATCTAACATGAATTAGTTGTAATTCCTCAACTTGCTTCAGGTAGATCTCCATTGTTTCTTCTTGGAAGTGGCATCCTGGATCAAATCAAAGAGTTGCCACTCTTCGTTGATATCATTTGCGAATCTTAACTATTTCTCTAAAATATATTATTTTCATATTTATAGCATTTACTTAAATAGAAATCATGATTATTAAATTTAGTCATGACTTAAATATTGATTAAAATTAATCTATATATTATAAATAATTTTTAGTTTGCTACTTTTTATGTTTAAAAATTATGTAGCCTTATTTCTTTTGAACTTCTTCTTTAAAGCTTAATATATTTTATAAAAATGCATTATCATAATGAAAGCATTATTTTTAAATTAAAAAATTAAAATATATAATTTAGAAAGGTCAAGAAAATAGTAAAATCATATGTGATTTATCATATATATACCTTAATGTGCCTAGCTACTATCTCAAGTTTTAAACATAGAAAACAAGTTACATAATAAATATTAACTTCTCAATTGTTAACCTAAGTATTTAATGACAAGCATCATTAAAATATAAAAAATAAATTTAATATCAAGAAAATTTATAAGCGGACGAGCAGAAAATGTATTACTTGCTAGATGCTACTAGATAAATATAAATTTAAAAAAATTGCAATCAATACTAATAGTGTGATGTTTAATTTACAGATTAAAGGGAATAAAGTTCAATCAAGACTATTATATTTTTATAATAAATGATATAAATTAAATTATTTTATTTGAGTAGTTATAATTTTTGAATAATTAAATTTCGTATTTAATAAATTCCTATTTTATAAAAATTCGACTTAAATATTTGACTTAGACATGTGTTCCAGCATAGATATGAGCAACAAGGTAATTAGGACCCCAAAACGTAATAGCATGACGCCATTAGCAAATTTCCTGATTTCACTGCGTGTAAATTTCATTCAATTCAGCTTACTTTGCTATTATCTCTTGACTATTGCTCCTTACTACTCTTTATCTATGCCAGTAGAATGATTGCAATGACAGTTTCCTATTAATATTATTCGTCCTTCAAAGATAATTTACCACTTTCCATTAGACATATTAGAGATTCTTGAACATTATAACTTAAAGCTATTTAAAATCTCAACTGGTATCTTAGCGCTCTTAAACAACTTCTTTGTACCACTAGAACCAGGCTCTCTAGAAAAGAGCGTCCAAATCGATCAAAGCTTTGGGGATTTCAAGATCTCTAGATTTTATCATTATTACTATCAGTCTCCATTCTTCTTTGTTCGGGGTCTCAGCTCAAACGCTTCTTAACTGCAAAAAGAGTTGATGGTCGCCTTATCGTTAGGCTCTACATAGCCACTGATGCTCTACAGCAGTCTTGGTATGGTTAAGTTTGTACTGATGTTACAGTAAAAGGCAAGCATGTCCATGACTCCACTCTCATCTTGTCGTACACTACTGATGTTTTTTAAGGGATCTGCTGCTAGTAATTGCAGCGACACTGAGTAGATTCGAGATAGATTTGTACTTTTTATTGCCCTGCATTGATAGCTTTGATAGAAAGGTGTCGATTTATCGCAGCTCGGATTAAACTTCAATTCAAGATCAATAATATTAAAAAGGATTGCATTAAAATTTGTTAGCTTATTAATATGTAAAGGAAAACCTACATATATATGTAGGTTTTGTACATTAAATAATAAAGCAATCGAATCTCTTTTAATTATTAAATAATTGAATTAATTAAAATTAAAAATAAGTTATCACATTATTTCATAGCAATTTTTACTATTATTTAATATAAAAAAATATAATACTAATATTTTGTTTAGAATGTGGGGCCTTTGCTCATTAATGCTGTGATTCAACTTTACTTAACCTTATCTACAGCTTATTGTAGAGCGCTGCCGTCTTTGAAATTAATATTACTGTAAATTTGATTTCTATTTCCATTCATTATTTTTACTTATTTATATACGAAAATCGAAAACTAAATATATTACCATATATTATGAGCGGAAAATGACAAATAACATCTACT
>ARYC01007190.1:0-14756 GCA_000711775.1 Oxytricha trifallax
GTGAATTTGGTTCTCGCTAAGCGAGTTTTTTTATCATACTCTTGAAGAATTTAACCCTGCTTATGCTGTACTTGCTCTCCGTCACTCATGCTTTCATCTTCATTCAGTAAATTGCATTCTTCCTCTTGCTGGTAGACTGCCATCTCCTGAGAGTTTCCACTGACACTATTCTTCTGGGAATCTTGCAAACTGTTTTCTGAATCCTCGCTTTCACTTGAACTGGTCCCTTCGTCCATGTCCCGACCTAAGCGCGCTCCCGCGTATATGTTTTAGTATGGGTGGTCATGGAGCCTTGGCATCTTATCACTGATGAAGGACTCAACTCTGGTTCGATCATTTCCATGCATTAGTTTCGAGTTCTCCACTCACATATTGCTCTTTTCTTCTTGGGGTGCTTATATTTTTTTCATACATGACCTTGGCGTGAATAGCATTCTTGATGACTTTGACTTCGAAGATGTCTCACACTCTGAGGATTCTCACTTGCCCAGCGATGCTTGCTGCTGAATCTGCTGTTGCTGACCCTTGCTTTGATCTGAAGTTGACTCCATTACTAATTTCAAACTTTTGATTTTCTAATTTGATTATAATTTAATAGGGTGTCTTGAATTTTAATAATTTCGAATTGGACTTTAATTGACCTATTAAATATTTTAATACTAAAAGTTTGCTTATCTTACCAAATCAGTGTTGCAGATGAATTTCAGGGTAAGAACAACATTGATGCCCTGTAAAGATAGTCATTCGAGAGCCCTTAAAATAAAGCATCCTCCTGTAATCTACGACACAGAAAAGTATTTCCTAGACTAAGATAAACTTCAAATACAAATGGTTACAGATTGGCATATTTAATAGAGTATATGTGATTCGTGAGTTCGCAGAGTGGGTGGCCAAAACCTGAATAAACTACAGTATCAGACATCCACCATGCTCAGATGCCTCAGGGCATCGACCAAAGAGCATGCAAATGCGCCGGTAAACCACCGCATGTCAAAGTGTGAGAGCTGCACAGCCAAGGCCTGAGCATAACGCCGCAACAGCTTCCTATAGCTTTTTAAGGGAGGAATGCAAACTTTGTGGAGACAGACAGGAGCATGGAGCTGAGGTCGCGGAATTTATTGAACTTGAATGCCTTTTCCACTATAGCCATGTCATACTAGTAAGGGCCAAGGTACAATATGGGGATCTTAAGCTTATTCAGGACGCTATAAGTGCAGCTGATGCGGTGGTAGGATGCGTTGTCCATCAACAATAGGGAGTGAGCGCTAGCTAGTTGCAGATTTGGTACCAGTTTCAATATAAAGATGGCCCTCATCTCTCATGTTTATTGATTGGTTTCGATTTCGTCTGCATGAAGAGAGATTTCTCCTGGAGGATTCTTGTAGTTTTAAAAGCTATTCTCTACCCCTGTATCATTCTTAGAGTGCACTTGGAGAAAGTGTTGGTTGAAAGAATGTGATTGAATAGTGTTTCCATTTGCTTAAACATTCCATCATTGGCTGCATTGAAGAGCCTCTGCACTCGGGGTCGTTGCTTGCTTATAGCTGTTTAGATGTAGCCGTTAACCTCATGCCTGAGCAGGCAATACCGTGAATGCTTCTTGTATCTTGTTTTCTGGAATAACCTAGACCTCAAATATTTTTGCAAGCAGCATTTTTGAGTATCCGTATCATCCTTAAGTCGAGACTCCCTCGACCGTTTAATAGCGGCCAGACCAAACATTATCAAGTTAACCTGCTCCCTCTTGGTATCCTGCTCCCTAATATTAGCCATATTAAGTAGTAGTTTTGGAGGTGCTTCTGATCTGTGGTCGCCTTGATATACATTTCTTGGAGTTGGGTGTCCTTTAGACTTGCAGATGTTGATTTATTAGTCAACTTTTTGACTTACAGTAATTTGTTGGTTGGTTGAATTTTCATTAATTTATTTAATTTTTGTTCAATTTGTTTTAGTAGATTGCTTAGTTTATTACTCAAGTCCGGAGATACTTCGCTCATTGATGAGTACTTTGGTAAAGGATCTCCAATTACTCTACTAGGATCTGCTGAGGGTGTCATCTCCAGTTAATTGTTATGAGGAAGTCTTAATGTCTCATTGAATTTATTTTCTTCCATCGCCATTAAAGTTTTTGCCTATATGTACTGTATAGGGCCCCCACCACTAGCTTTGGGCGCGCCTTCATTTGTGTAAGGTTTCACCACTTATCAAATAGTGGCCTCCATCGTCTCCTCTGTATCTATCTTTCGCAATTTTGCATTATTTTTCAGAAATGTAAGCTTGCGGACTGACGTGTGTAGTTAAATTATTTAGTCCACCATCTCATTATATTAAGTAATAACACTGTCGCCAAAGATGGGTGAAGCGAGACCAACTATCTCTTTTTTAGATCTCTTGCCAACGGTTATGTTATCGAGAAAGCATCTTATTCTTATCTTGAAAATGTCAGGTAATGGTATGTGTGTTGGCACGAGGAGGGCACGAAGGTTGGGCAGCAGTACTGACTAGTCCACTGTCGATGGTGACAGGAAGGTAATTATGGTCTGAGTCACCCTTTTATCCGGTCTGAGCATCAAGGCTGTATATTTAAGGCTAAATTATTATAATATTTTGAGATAGGTATAAATAAAATTTAATCAATTCAGACTTTTAAATTAGGTAGCTTTTCGTTTTATTAAGACGCCCATAAATATTTATTGTCCTAAGTTAATTAATCATTAAGCTACCAAATCTTTTATAATAAAAATATAGTATTTACTTATTTTTCAAATTCGTAATTAATTCAAATTTTACTCTTGGGGTTTTATTAAATAATAAAAAGTGAATTAATTATAGTTTTGCTACAGTCATCATTAAATGACAGTAATTAATTAACTAGTTTTTGATTTAAATAACATGGATTAATCACCTTCTTTAAGAAGAAATCTGGAGTCATCTCTTTTATCCTTTCATTCTCCTTATTTGAGGATTAAAGTTAGTTACTGGTATTAAATCTCAATACACTCAAATAAAATTTAAAGTCAATAATAAAATTTAAATCTAAAATTTATTCATGATAATAAGACAAATAACTACTCAAAATAAACAATAAGTAAATCCTTAAGTTATTTGGCGAAAATTATCTTTCTATTCATTTAAAGAATAGCAGTATTTATATATATATATATATAAATATATAGATCTAATTGCATGATTGAATATCCCTTACTGGTAAATCTCTTGCTTTCAAAATGACTTATTCAGATAAGAATTATTCATTTTAAATCTCTTTTATTTACTTGTCTATATTATTAGATTTTTATTAATCTCATAAATTTAATCCCTATATTGCATTAATAAATCACATTTTAATTAAGGTCGGTATTTGCATTTCTTGCTTCAATCATTGCTGATATTAGCTTTAACATTAATAAAAATAACTGATTAAACTAAATTTCTCTCATTAAATATATTGACTTCATTTAATATTATCATTTTTCTTCATATTTACAGCAAACCTATGATAATAAGCAGAATTTCATATAGATGTAGTTATTTATTGAAAAAAGTAAATCATATAAACTTTCATTGAATCAGACTATTTTGGTGTAATAAGAGTTAAAGGTGTAAAAACTAGATTACATACCGAGAATGATTAAACAAAGAACTTAAGACATCTTGATATAAATAATTAATCACTGTATACTAATTAATATATAATTCTTTATTACTATTGAGATATAATTTGTTCTCAATTCTAAAACAATGATTAAAATTAAGGTATTTCTTTTCAGCCTTAATCATGAAATTTAATTTCAACTGAGTTATTCTTTATTTAATGAGCAAAATAATGGCAATGAGTCGTGTCATTAATTTTAGGTAAATTAAAATAATGAAATTCACAACTACATAAGTAAGATTGCAAGCTAAGTAATGTTATAATATGAGTGTGTATATATCTCTCTGAGTCTGAATTATTAATCTTTTTTTTCTATACTTTCACTGAGATGACTAAATTTCTATGGTTGTGTTTTGTTTCTGTTCGTCAAATTCCTGCTTTATTTTCTTGGCATACGTAATCCTGAATGGTTTTTTCACTGGTAAGTAGTATTCGTGCGACTCTAGCTTCCTTAACCTTTCTTCTAGTAACAACATGTTTGTAATTATCTTTACCTATTCTGGTTTTTTCATGTCAAATATCATATTCTTATTTAGTCGTTTTGAGTATCTGTTTGGGTCCCTATCTGTGTTTATTAGATTACAAGTCCTCGTGTGATTCGCGTCTACAAATATTTTATGAATAATGCAGTAGTGTTGTATGCCGTAGTTCGCTATCGTCCTTCCCTAGCTGATTGCCATCATGGTTTCCATAACATTCTTTGTTATGAATATTTTGTCCCTTTTCTTTAGGTCTTTTTCCTGCTATTTTATCACCTCATTTTATTATTTTGGTTTGATATGCTAGTCAATTTTTAAATTAATCTTTTTCATGTTCTTCAGAACCAGTTCTCTAATAATTTAGCTAGTTTTCGTATCTTTCAGCTCTGTTACATTTCTCATTATTATGTTAGGAATATCTCTGGACGTTCTAAATGCTAATCTCTTAATTTAAAGTTCAATCTTCTCTATCTCATAAATTTTAATGAATTTCGGAGCTGTAAGCGGGGTGTATTTATAAATGATCAGATATCTAATTTATGCTGTCATTATGGTGTCGCTCGCTGTTATATTACTCTAGCTGGTCAATCTCCGATACATTTCAGTTTTCCTCTTCATCTCACTCCAGGTATACTTAAGTAGTTCTTGTGTGTTTAATCAAATTTTTAGTCCCAAATACTTTGTTTCCTACACCTTATTTATTCCTCTTATTTGGAACTCCCTTTCAAAGCTATTTGCATCGCTCAAAATGACTGTTTTCTTTGTGTTTAGTTTCAAATTATGAGATTTCTCAATTTCTCTGAAGCAGTTAATGACCTTTTTGAATTATTGAGGGTCTTTAACATTTATTAGAATGTCGTCGGCAAATGCAATTAGTTTGCCTTGTTTTATTAACGACTCTATTTCTTGCTATGAGAATAGTCCATCTTGTAGGTAAATGTTAAATAGCATTGGCGAAAGTCTGCTTCCCTCCTCTACTCCATGTTCTGTAACTATTTCTTCTCCCTCATATATAAATTTGTTGTATGTTTAGAGTCACTAAATTAGTTTTACGCATTTAGTGTCTTTCTTACTAACAATCCTGTCTTGTAGAATCTACATCAATTTGTCTTTCCAGACTGAGTCATATGCCTTCTGAAGGTCCAACAGTATATACGGCTCTCTCTAGTTACTCTTCTTTCTGGAGTTCTTTATGTGTTCCAGCATTCTAATTAGGGTTATGTGGGTACTCTTGTTTTCTTTAAATCCGCTTTGGTAATTACTCGTTTCAAATAACCCACTTTTTCCTTCATTTATTTTGTTGATTATTACTTTTTATACTATTTTTCCTAAATAAGAATTAACCACAATAGGTCTAGTATTGTTGATCTCGGGGTAGGATTCTTTTTGTTCCTTACTTAAAATTATCAGTTTTCTTTCTTTAATATGCTGCGGAATAAAGCATTCGTTTAGCCATGGATTGATTTTCTTGCTCACCGTTTTAAAGATTATTTTATACTTATTTAACATCCTCACATCAAATCCGTCCGAACCTATGGCTTTGTTGAAGTTGCACTCTTTTATACTTTGCTCCTTTCTGTTTCTTCACACCAATTTTCTTTCTCTTGTTCATTAATCATCACCTTGTCTTTTTATTTTTCTCTCTTTCCTTTATTTCTCTATTGTCCCGGAATAGTTCACTATAGTATTTTATAACTTGCTCTTTTGTGTGGTGGTCTCCTATTTCAATTCTCTTGTCATTTATCGTCAGTCCTTTTATTGGCTGAGCTTGTTTTTAGCACTTAGTCAACTTCTTCATCAAGTAAAAGTAGCCTCTAAAATCTTTCCTATCCAAGCATTATTCTAGGTCTCATATTGCTTCCTTCCATTTTGTTTTAATGTCTTAATAATGCTACCGGCTGATGTTCCATTGCTTTTTATTGCCCACTCCGGCGGCTGTTGATACCAAATATTTCCTTTAGATTACTTACCTAATTTATATTCAAAGCATTTCTGTATCGGCTGATTCAGATCTTCTTCTGTCATCTTTCTTCTTTCATCTATAAATGTTTTCCAGCATTGTTTTATTACATCTGATATTATTATTGTCCTCTCTTAGTCTGATAGCTTAAAATCTCTTTCTTGGAACTTTATTCTTAGCTTAGGTTAGTTTGTGGTGAGTTTGATTTAGCAGGCTAGTTTCCCAGCTGACTTTTTCCACGTTTGAGAATATTTTATCCTCTAGTGTGAATCACCACTCCTTCTGGTATAGATTCTTTGTGGCTCTCTTTGTTCAATCTTTTTCACAATTCTTTAATCTGGAAGTTGAAGTCCCCCATAACTATTATTCTCTGTTCTGGCATTTTTGTAATGATATGATCATGAAAATCAGTCTAATCTACAACTCCTTTACTTCTCGTTCAAAAATGGTGGGATATATGTTGTTATTACATGTAGTGGAAAGCCTATCACGTTCAGGATAGTCAATGTAATGTATTGTTTTAGCTATTTATTGTTCTCATCTCAAATTTGCCAGTGTTTAGTGCAAGTATACCTCCGTTTCTTGCCAGTTGAGTTTGAGCTATGTTATTGCTGTTTATTACGATCAATCTCTAAAGTCTAGTTCCCACTAGACCTATGTTATCTGGGCTCTTTTTCTCTATTTCCCACATTAACTGGTCTTACTTCAGCTTTAAATTCATAACCCTGACAATCTTTAGGCAAATATTTATTTCTATAGTCATCGAGTTCAGTTATCTTTTGTTTCTTTTCACCTGCTCTCTCCTATTTATTCTCTGCTTTTCAGCGAATCTCTCATTCCTCTTTACCCATCCTTCAGCTTCTCTCACTGGTTGGTAGAATTCAAGCTGTCGGATATTGTCAGCTAGGCCGTAAATCTGTCCAAGTCTTTAGATTTTCCATTATAATCTTAAGCATTCAAGTTTTGGAATGTCGAATTTTGTGAACTCTTTTTGAACTTTCGAAATACTTTTCCTATGTTTACTGTAGCTGTGCGCTCCTACTGTCTCCATGATCTTTTTTTCTGTATTCACTGGCAACTTCCTTCTCCCATTAGTTGTTAGCTTCTCTTAATCCATTATTTCCTGCCTTCTTTAACCCAAATGGCTATTATTGATATAATAATATGTATGATTTCTCTATACAGTTAACTTTTTGCAAATAAAAATTAAAATTAAAAACTCTCAATATAAAAGTCATTTTAATTATGATAATATCACATTCTATTTTAATAACAATCATTAAATTAATTAATGAATTAATATAATATATTAATGTCCCTCTTTTTAATAAGAGTTGACAAGGTACTTGACTAAAACAATTAAAAGATTTGGAGATGAACAAATTTTTTTGATGTATTTTCAACACATAATCTAACATTCTTAAATTCTGTTGAGGTATCTTATAAAAAAAAATTATTTAAATTAACATAAAAGACTAATGAAATAAAATTCTTAAAAAATTTTTGTAAATCAGTTAACTAAGCATTTGAGTAGCTACAGGCTCTGTGATATTACTCAATAAATTTAGAACTAGTCTTATTTAATTGACTTATCATAATCAATTTATTGTTTTATCTATCACATTTATTCATATACATATATTTATGTTTATAATTAATTTATAATGTTAAAATGCAATAAATTAATTGAAATCTATATAAGAAAATAAATAAATATTTTGTCAGACAACTACTGTAATAGCAAAAACTAGGTTTTAAAAAGATTTTTCAATAAATGCTTTAAGAAATGCCAATAAAAAAGATTCTGAAAATGAAATAGATAATGGTTATGAAGGCAATGATTAAGATAAATTATTAGTATTTATATTAATACTAAAAGTAAAATTTTATATTCCTGATTACAAACTATGATTCTAAAATGTGAATATATTTATGAAAACACCTCTAAAGAAGCTTCCTAATATTTATAAATTAAATACGATAATTGTCTTTGATGAAGCTGATAAAGTTAATATCCCCAGTCTTTAAGAATAATTTTTCAATAATTATAGCTACAATAGGGTAAATTCATTAAATTCAATTTATATAGAAAACTATAAATCATAAAATAGGATGTTAAAATATATTGTCGATAAAGTTAAAAACACCGTTATTTTTGTTTAAGTTAAGTATATTTAAAGATCAGTAGCTAGTATAACGAACTCCAGGTGCCTCAGAGTGTCCAACAATTGTCTAAAGGTATCAAGTCTTGCAGAGGACCTTGTAAAGCCTCTTCCAGTGGAATATGACTATTTAAGGTTAAATAAGAGATGAGTTGCTCAAGGACTACTATATAAAACCTTCATTTTATAATCTTAAATCCAATTCATCAAAATACCCATTATTATTATTATTAATTATGATCCATGATGATATTGCCATTATAATTCCTATAGATATGACTATGGTTTGTATGATGTTGTAATAGTATATGTTTTTCTTGTTGATTTTGGAGGAAATTAAGAACTGAGAATATAAAATCAATATTTTCAGACACCAAGGGATATTTATAGAATCTGAAATCGTCAGAATCCCCCATATGACGTGACCTCAGCCAAGAGGTGCTTTAGAGTATCCAATTATTATCTTAAAGTATCAGGTCTTGTAGACTACATTTTCATAAAATTCTCAAATTAATTATTTTGTTTACTAATCTAATTCATCTTTCTTAAAATAACAAATAATTATGATCAATTTTTCATTTTTCGTGATATTAGATCTACAATTAATTTTAGAGTTATTGATATTTTAATATCTTTACTTTTTTTAAATAATATTTCCTAATCATGATATATATCCCTAGCAAATTTAACAACATGAACACTTTTTCTAGTAAGATCTTAAATAAAATTAAAATAATTAAATTAATTAGAGAGAATTAACAAAAGGCGGCAAGATGGAGGGAAAGACACAGCCCAGAAGGAAGATACCAATATACGCAAACGAGAACAAGGAAGCCACACCAGACAGATAATAATCTTTAAAAGACTACTTTGAATGTTCAAAAAAGAGCTCCTAAAATTAATCTCACCCATACCCAATATCCTAAGTCAAACATAGTAATAATATAAAATACTTAGACAAGTTTAGTATTCCACTAGACAATGGCCGACATCTCCATTTTTACTAACCAATAAGAGAGGTGGAAGGTTGGGCAAAAAGAAACGAGAGATTTGCGGAAAACCAAAGAAATAAGATAAGGACACAAATAATTAACAATAAGAGACAGATGACGACGAAGACCTTCGAGCTAAGCATTTGCGTGCAAAACGTAAGAGGATGGAACTCCAAACTAAAGTAAGTCTAAATGATGAGAGAGCTGGAAGGCAAGAAGCCAGACTTCATAGGACTGGTAGAAACAAGATTACAAAGATTAATTGGAATCAACAACAAAAATTACATAGACGTAACTTGCCAGGAATGGCGGAGTATTAACGCTAAATAGCGGCAAATTAGTAATGAAGAGCGTAAAAACTTTGAGATAATACCTAACTTGGAACATTTTGAATTTGGAGGGCTTTTCATTACACATTTTCACAGTATACATACTACCTTATTGGAACGAGGAAGTCAAGGAATTATAGAACAGGTTAATTTACATGATAAAATCACTAAAATCTAAATGTAAGAATTAGAAAGTCATCATAATGGGAGACTTTAACTATTATATCAAAGAACTGAGCAAAAGATTGCATAAAGCTGGCTTGATTGAATCCATTCCTTAAGGAGTGGAAACTCACACTAAAGGGAATTAGTTGGACCGAATCTTCTCAAACGTGGATACGATTAGCTGGGAGACGGACAAACTAAGACTAACTGACCACAAACTCATCTTAGCAAAGATGAGAATAAAATACGTGGAGAGAGATCTAAAACTCACAGACAGAGAGAAGAATTACAGAGTATCTGACATTAGAAAACAATGTTGGAAAACATTTGTTGAAGAAAAGAGAGAGTTATTAGAAGAAGAGTTGGACAAACCAATACAACAATGCCTAGAAGAAAAGCTAATTAAACACAGTAAAACAAAGCACTGGTATAACCAACCTCCAGAATGGGTAATTAAAAGCAACACTCACAACCCAAACAATACCTACAATGAAACAAAATCCTACTGGAACGAAGCGATCAGAGGCATGGAACAATTCATGGAAAGGAACGGTTTAAAAGGGTTTTTTACATTGTTAAAAGACTTACTAAAAGCAAAAGGTAATCGAAAAGTTATTAAAAAACTGACAGTAAACAAATATAGAATAAATCAGGAAGAAGAAACTCAAGAAAAAATAATAAAATTTTATAAGGAACTTTACCAAGACAAGAGAGACGCAGAACAAAAGCTTAATCGAACCAGAGATCAAATAATGAACAACGAAGGAGAAACAGAAAAGGATAGCAACCAGGAAGACATCGAAAGGAGCATCAGAGTGTAACTTCAACAAAGCCTTAGGAATCGATGGATTCGATGGAAAAATAAATAGAAATCATCGAGATTTCGAGAGATAATAAGCTCAAAAATAGTAAAATATATCACTTAAGAGAAATTCCACAATATCTAAGAGAAGGGAGACTAATCCTAATGAGCAAACACTTTGGAAACTTTTATCCCTAGATAAACCACACAAGACCTACAGAGTTGAACTCAAATATAAGCAAGATTATTGAAAAAGTCAAAATAAACTTATTTAAAAAATAGTGAACTACTAAAGAGAGGACACAACCAAAGCGTAAAAAGAGAACAAAACCACCAGTCAAAACCTCAAAAATCAATTAAAGCATATAATAATTTTCAGAAAAAAAGCATTAAGTGAGAAGCTTATATATTTGTACACTTAGAGAAATAATACGATTTGCTATGGAAAGACATACTTTCAAATGTGGTCATTTTCGGTACTTGCATATCTCGAAAAGCAGCTCACTGCGCGACTTCTTTCAAGAAAGCACTTAGAAATCAATCCTCAGTTGGCAAGGTCCTCTCGTGATGACTTGAAATTTCCCTGTTATAAGGAAAATCTTAGGCTGTTTTAGGGTTCCTGCTGGGGCCATTATCAATTTGATCTTGACCTCGACGATCATTTTCAAATTTTCAATAGGCTTTTATCCTTCTTTTATTTACATTTCTAGGTGCTGTATGTAGTTGACTGAACTCCAAAAACAGAAGGAATTATGATCAAATATCAAATGTAGATTTTGAGTCTTTTTGGTCATTTAAGGTCAATTTTCAGATTTCACAAAAAAATATATTTTTTTTTCTCAAAACAAAAAAACACCAATTTCGACCATGTTGACCCGGACCTGATAGAAATTACTATAAATCTTCAAAATGAGAGTAAGTAATAATATTGATAAAAAGAATACAAAACTAATCGAAGTCCTGTATTCTGACAGTAGAAACAATGTTGAAGAGGTGTATATTAACTAAAAATTTAAATATTTTCCAGAAATAAGGAAATAATCAAGATTTAAATTTTAGTATTAAACTATAATATTACGAATTAATTAATAAAACCGCACTCTAACCCAAACGATATTGATTTGAGTTAGAGTGCGGTATATGTTATAATATTTATTTATTTTATATTTAAAAATCACATGTCGTTTATTAGAGATAACATGTCGATTTAATTAATTAAATATTCTTAATTTCTATATTATAAATCATACTTAAAAAATCAATAATTTTTAAACTTTTTTAATTTTATATATTTAAAATCTGTAAAATACAAACAAACATTTTATTAATTAAATCGACATGTTATCTCTAATAAACGACATGTGATTTTTAAATATAAAATAAATAAATATTAAATATCATACTATACCGCACTCTAACTCAAATCAATATGCCGTTTGGGTTAGAGTGCGGTTTTATTAATTAATTCGTAATATTATAGTTTAATACTAAAATTTAAATCTTGATTATTTCCTTATTTCTGGAAAATATTTAAATTTTTACTAATTAAAGCAGAGAACGGAGTCACTTAATGAAGCAGAATCTCTCTCATGCTATTCAACGTCTATTTTTAGGACGCTCTTTACTCATAAAAGGAACTTAATTCCTTTATAAAATTAGCAAACTTATAACTTTTGCTGATGACATTCTTATAACATCAAAGACTAGTAACAATTCAAGAGGGTAATAGAATGCTTCATAGGAAGAGAGAGAACACACAACTTAAAACTAAACACAAAAAATACCTTTTATCTAAGTGACGCCAAACAATTCGACAATCTGTTCGAATTAGAGGGAGTTAAAAAAGCAAAATAAGCTTAATTTTTAGAGATGACCAAATTAACCTTTACACTTATCAACTCTTAAGTAGAACCTGGAATGAGATAAAAAGGCATACGCAGCTAAACAAAAAAGAATATCGAGGTTCAACACTTCAACAATATGCGACACAATTAAGGTAGCACAAATAATATTCCTTGTAATCTAAAAATACACCACTTTGATAGCAGCCAATTATCTGAAGATAGAGGAAATAGAAAAAATGGAAACTTAACTAAAAGACGTGTATTTAAGACACCCAAAGATATCCCCAACAAGATACTAAGAAATGACACCCAGCTTAAGGATAAAAGCACCGCAGACTTTATTAATGAACTAGTTTAGATGCACTTGAACAAATTAAGACGCTAAATAGGTGAATTCTGGGAAAAATATGGTCAGAAAAGTCAAGTCAAACAAAACAAAGAAAAACTAAGAAAAGTCAAAACCAAATTTATCATAAGAAATTCAATGGATACAATTATTGCCATTAGTCAAGGAAGAACTTCTTTGAGCGATGGGATGAGTCATTACTGCATCATTCTTAACAAAATTCGTGGATAAAAACCACATGAAAAGGTGCAACTTGATAAATTAAGCAGGAGGTCTTACAAGAATTTCCAGTTTGATTAGAAACTAGAATCATTGACATGAATGTCAAGACTCAGATAAAAATACTAACTAATATGACCTGACTATATGAAAGAATAAGAAAATTAGAACTTCAAGAATATTGCTAAAGGTGAGAAAACTCTTAAGAGTGACAACAGGTGACATATATCAAGAAGTCGAAGATCTAACACGATGAAGAAAAGATAAAGAATAAATGAGACGAGTTAAATGTTCAAATTGAAGAATACGAATAAAATTGAGAATATAAATAAGTGAAATCAAAAATAAAATCAAAATAATTTAGTTAATTAGAGAGAATAAACCAAGGTTAATGATAATAAAAGTAAATGAACAGATGTAAATCACAAAAGAAAACTATCACCAAAGAAGATGTAAAAAGAAGAATATGAATTTCGACAAAAGATGAGACAAACATGAAAAGAAACAATTCTGGGAGAACCTTAGGGACAGAAGCAGAGGGAGGGAAACACTTGGAACAGAAGAAAAGAAAAAAGGAGGTGCCTCTCAACAAACAAATGAGATTCAAGAGCAGACTTAAGATTGGACAATCAAACCCCAGCAAGAAGATATGAGATACCAAAAAATAAAGAGTCCAGTTTGACAAGCAAGAAGATGGAACAGAGTGTATCTACCAGAGAACCAGATGGTAGTAAAGCCCTTGATCGACCTATCTAAGGTGACGTGCCATGGATTTGAAGAAAAAATTATTCACGCCAAGAAGGGATGGACCCCGCAAACTACAAGATTGGTCACCATAATTTGCTGCCCAAACACAAGATCTAAGATTGAGTAATCTCTGATTCAAAGATTAAATGACAGAGAGCATGTAAGAAGAAGAGAATCCAGAGAGCAATTACTGTGAACTGAAAAGTAAAAAGCAACATTCGGAAGCTGCCAACAACGAATGGTAACACAGAAATCTCATTTCGGGAAATCACATCCAGGAAGATACGATGGAGGAATGCTTGAAAATGATAGAAAAGGTACAGCACAAAGAACAAAAGTTCACTCAGCTAATCCTTCGATAAAGGTATAGCACAAGCGGAGAAAAATATCGCCTCCATGAATTTGAAACTATAGAATTTCAAGTACATGAGATAACAGGAACTTATTGAGACAGTAATTATATCAGTATAGTGCTAAAGCTCGATTAAGAAGTGCCAAAATTGGATAATATTGAGAGTGGCCAAATTGTCTCAAACTATGGAGATATTAGACACAAGAAGCAAGTCGGATGTTTAGCAATAGTGCAGAGTTATCATGGCTAACTAAAAATCCTTCTCAAAGAGGTAATGGAGAAAGAATTCATTACCAACAATAAACCATGAATCAGGAGATTAACAGAGTATTGCGGAGTGATAAACCACAAAGCATCAGAAATCCCAGGCCAAACACTATTCCAGATATATCCAAAAGATTGGATCAACATTCAAAGGTACTACCTAATGTTCAACCTTGAAATAGGCAACATCAAAATGGAGATAGGAAGATTCGGAATAACGATAGAAAAATAAGAGGGCAAAAGAATCTCTGAAAAGAAGATCGAAGCACTATGGTAATGGGCAGAGCAAAAGATGGACACAGAAATGATCAACCAAACTTCTCTCATTGATGTGTGGGACGACTTAGTTCTGAAGAAAGGAGCGCAATTCGAATAGGAAAGAGAGAAAGGCAAATTCAGCGAGGCTTGAGAGCAGCTTAAGATGTTTAATGGTACTTATC
>ARYC01007191.1:0-21223 GCA_000711775.1 Oxytricha trifallax
TACTGTATCGATGGGCAAGTCATTCATAAGATGATACAGCAGCAGCTTCTTGTAGTGAGTCTTGATTTAACTCCAGTAGAATTCAATTCCATTAAATTAAGGGCTATAAGGAACGTTGTATACAGGAGTTATGTTTAGCTCTTCATAAGCTTTCTTAGACTCCTTAATCTTATGAACGGAGAGGTTATCAACAAACAAGATGATCTCTTGTTACTATACTTCTCTCGGAGCTTATGTAGGAACTCTATATACTACTCTCGCTTAATAGAGCGAGGGTGAATAAAATAACTCTCTAGGCCTGAATCTTCACTTATACCAGCTAAAATTGCATGAGTGACTACCTTCACCTTTTAATCAGAGACTTCTATATTATCATACTTCTTATACCAAGACTTATTAATAAAGGTGTTGAAGGTAAACACAGCTTCATCAGCGTGTATGAACTTGATGTTATTAGTAATAGCTCTCTGCATTTAATCATATATATAGTTTAAATTATTACTATAAAATGGCACTGTAAAATCAATCACTCTCTTCACCCTATTGACAGTCTTGAAAGTAATACCATTTCTTCTATAAATATTGGCTATAGTCTAAGGAGAGATACGCATGTCAGGAAACCTGCGATGAAACATCACAACTCGCTAGTCTAATGGAAAGTGTGCCCAATACTTCAAAGTCTTAGAGTCGCAGAGGAAGTCAATATGAGCCTGAGAGAACTTTTATTTTCTTGCAGGATGCGTTCAACAACCAGAATTAAAATGCTAAACAGCTAGCAAGCAGTGATACCTAACAGTTGAGGCACTCTTGCGCAATAACTTTGCTATTGCTACATAATTTAGTACAGGTTTGACTTAATCTATATTAATACACGTACCATACATAAGCTAAAGCAGAAAATCTAAATAATACTCAACATAAATCGACCCTAAATTTCGCTAATTTCTATTTATAATTTTTAAACTTGCCTAATTTCTCTACTAACCCCAATAAGACCCCAACTATACCCTACAAATCAAAGCACTTATAAACCTCACTAAGGGGTTTTGGGGTTTGAAATCTCTAATCAACTCCCGTTCAATGAAATGAGTGATCTCGATAGAATGTCATTTGAGACGAGGCTGCTTAAGGCGGAGTTTAAGAAGTAGATGCAGACATCAGTTTAGAAGCTCCCTTTTACCGAAGTTGAGCTGGCCATCTACTTTAGAGAGCGGTTGATAGAAGATGGAGACTCAGAGATGATGATGGATGAAGAGACAATCATGGAGGGAGGAGACATAGAGCAGCATCAAAGAGAGCAGGACGAAGGAAATGGCGATGATTCAGAGAAAAGCTGAGTCACAATGATGAATACATATATAGTTCCTAATAATCTTGCACTTTATAAATGACTTTCAGATTTGTACAATTATTAAAAAAAAAAACTAATTAAAACTAAACTGTACAATCGTACAACTGTTCAAATATAGGTACGCCTTAATATTAAAAAATACTAAAATTTTAAAACTGTACAATCGTACAACTGTACAATCTTGGTTATAATTATTTATTATAATAAAAGTTAAAATTAAAAGTGTACTAACCAAATTAGAATTAAAAACTGATCAAATTAGTGCTAGTTATAATTACTAATATTATAATCATTTATTTGTATTTCTTGAATTTCCTAATATTATCTATTTTAACATTATTATGAATATTAATTTATTAAAACAATCATAATTTAAAATATCTTAATAAATTAAAAACTAAATGGAAACAGTAATGGATAGCATCAATTTATTTTTTAATAAAATAAAATATGAAGAAAAATGCTACCTATATATTTTCATTACAATCCTCTACTGCTATGTTTTAAATGCCTGATTAAATTAGATTGAGTTTTTTTTAGAACGTTGTATATTTGAATTTTTATCATGAGCAAGTCAAGTTTAAACTATTTTTTTAAGAAGTTTTTACATTATTAATAACAGACAGAAATATGAAAAATTATTATTATTTAAAATTTAAGAATATAAGTAAAATTACAGATCTAATTCTTAATAAATGCGTATTACTGTGTAAACTAAATAAATTAAAATAGAAATTATAGAAATAGAAAATTTAAATATTTAATTGTTATTATTATTTATTTAATATCAAAATAGTTTTGAAAAAAAAAGAAAAAATAATTATTTTTAAAAAAAGTAATTTTAAATTATTAATTATCTATATTTAAACTCCATAGATAAATTAAAAACATAAAGTTTTAATTTAAGAACAATAAGATTAAAAACTAATATTTATTTGATGAAATTAAATATAATTAGGCCAAAATCGAATTTTCTAATATTGATTGAATCATTTTAAATGGAGATTAATCGACACAATAGTTTGATAAATTAGCCAGGCATTATAATTATAAGGCAATAACAATAACAATAAATATTAATGATATTGTTTGTTCTTAACTAAAATCGTCGTTTCTTATTTGATCTATGGGGTTTTAATTGTATAAACTATAATAAGTTCTATTTCTTGATGATGGCAGATTAGTATTTTTGCATTTAAAACAAATTTTTCAATGGCATATGAAGTATTTTTTTGTTCTATTACTGCTAAATAGAGAATGAATTTGAAATAAATTTATATAATAAATAATTTAAAATTAGTTTTTTTTTATGATAAATTTTTCCTTTTTTTAATGATAATAAGTGTGTAGCAAGTAACAATTAAATAGCCACTAGTTACTCTGAATCAATATATAAGGTATGTATCGTTTTAAAAATTAATTAAATTGGATATTCGATAAAGTTGAAAGATATGGAAATGTTTTTCTGAAAATAATTATATTCCCCACCTATGAGTACTGCATATTAATTAAAATAAATTGAATCAGTAATTTTAGTCTTAATCAATTATTTATTTTATAATTAAAGAGGCTAAATTAAAAGAAAAATTGTTTTAATTTAAAAATTATATTAATATAAATAAATTGAGAATTACGATTAAATTAGAGGAAAATAATTAAAAGATTAACTTTTGTAATAATAGTAAAAGATTGTTTATTTAATATTTAGATTTGTTTAAATTAGATTCAATTAATTAAATTATCACTAATTGCTTTAAATAAATCGAGCACAATCCACTAATTACTAAGATATTTTTTAATTTTATTTATTTATACTTTTTTCCCTCTTGCATGACTCTAGCCTTATATCAATTTATAGATAAATAATAATGAGTATCTCTATATTTTTGTAATTTATCATAATTTATTAATAAATTGACTTTTTAAATTACTTTTAAATTTAGAGTAAATATTTAGCTTAGTTTAGACAATTAAAATCTAAAACTAATTTAACAAATCTTAAATTATTATAGCAAATTCTTGTAGACCTTGACTAATCTAGCTTATCTTTTGGTTTATTAATATATTTATTACTTCAAATTATGATTTTTAAAAAAGAATTTAATTTCAAAGTGATACTCTTATTTTATCATTATAACTAGAAATGAAATATAGCAATTATTGAGCTAAGATAATATTCAAATTAATATTAATTAATTTAAAATATTCTTAAAAATTTATAAATTTTTATAAATATGTTTTAAACTCTAAATTTAACAATAAATTTCAAATTTATTTTTTTAAAAAAAAACTAATGTGCATCTGCAAAGTGTATATTTAATGATACAATTTCGTATATAAAAATAAAGCAATTAAATAAAATTTATACTACTTTATTAATGATACAATACTATTTAAATATTACTAAAAATTGGCAATTAATTGTAATATATATCTCTAAGTTATTTTTATATAAACCCTATATAAAATAGATATGATTTAATAAAATAAAGGTTTTTAAACTTATTAAATTTAATAATTAAGATTTTGTTCTTCCTGCTTTTAATTATTTTTGACTTATATAATGCTTAACTATTTTTAATTTTGTTTTTATTGAATTTTTATAGTAAAATTATAATAATATTAAATCATTATATAAAAATAAAAACCTAATTACAAACTAAAAAAACATATTTCAAATATAAGCTAAATAGTAAAGTCCTTTGATCTATTCTTGTGATAAAAATGTTGATTTTGATATTATTTATTTATTTTAATTAATTATATTTTTTAATTTACAATTTTTTTGTACATTTTAAATAAGCTTTGAGTGTGCAGCTTTCAACAACTCCTTTCTTGGAATCAAGGTGACTTCCCTGATATTATTGATTTTTGAAATATTTTATTAATTAATTTATATTGTAACTTTTTTATTATAATTTTTAAATTTTTAAGTAAAATATTCGATATAATTTAATATTACTAAAATTTTTTTTATATATTAATTTTCAATTCAAATTCATTAATTATAAACAAAGCCATTATGATTATGGCATTTTAACATTTAATATTACAAATATATATTATAAATTAATTAAAATAAATAAAAATCTTATCAATAATAATAAACTAAATTAACAAAGACAAGGTAATTGTAAAGAAAGACAAGGTAATTGTATAAATTTATAAAAATATTTTTATATAATGATTAAGAAAAAAATATCAAATTAATATTTTAAATATATTTACATTTTATCTTAAAATATTTAATTTTAATTATTTTTTACCAATAGTTTAAGATTAATATAAATTGAACTGGAATTTTTAAATAAACTTTTATATACAGAATTTATTAAAAGTATTTAAACATATTAAAATCATAATTTTAATATACCAATGTATTAAATTGTATAAATTAGAAATAATGCAACAAATAAATTCATGTTTATAAAAATAAAAATATAAATAACATATTACAATTAATATAAAAAAAACATTTAATTTTTTCTTTTTTCAACATTAATTATATTATTGATACTAAAGTTACAATTATTAGAATCATTCTATAATTATTACAAATTCATTTATATTTAGTTTCCAACTTAACTTCAAGAATTTTCTACCATTTACAATTATGTACATTTAATTATTATGTTTTATGTCATTATTTAAGCTTGAGAATAGTATTTTACTTACTTTGTGCTTAATTTTTAATAAATATTTTAATATATTAATTCACAAATTGCTAAGATCTAATTATTTATAATTTGAAACAATTTCTTTCATGATTCTAATTTAAATAGTAATATAATTCATTAGTCAATACTCATATTTAGATTTTTTAACCTTCATCTTTTTATTTTCTTAAACGCCAAATGAAAATACTTTCATATTATAGGTTAAAGTAGTCTATGGATCTTTTCATTATGAAATAATAATTTATATATCCCAAATTTAATATAAATTTTTGATTAAAATTATTAAGTTCATTTATAATTAAAATAACATAATTTGAATGATGATAAATTTTTATATTTAATAGAAATTAGAATTAAATTAATATAGTTATACTTACCCATTACAATATTTAAAAAATATAAGAAAAATAATATAATAATTGATTAACAACTAGGATAATTTCTCAAACGGAAAATGTTAAAAATAATTAATATTTATTATATTAAATTAATATATTATTAATTAATAAATTAGACTAATTACTAATTTTATGGAATAATTAAAATTATATTTATTTGAAAATACAAATATTGTAGGAATACATTTGATTTGAGAAAAATAAAATAAATTAAAATTAATAAAAATATAATTCGTGGCAGTTAACTTTCTGGAAACCTAGACAATATGGTACTTGTTCGATAGAGAATTTAAAATCAGCTGGACTTTCAGTTAAACAAATCACAAAAAATTAAAGTCAAGTTATTTCGCTTCAGGGATGCGATAGAGGGGTACCATCAATTGTAAAGTCCAGCTGATTTTAAATTCTCTATCGAACAAGTACCATATTGTCTAGGTTTCCAGAAAGTTAACTGCCACGAATTATATTTTTATTAATTTTAATTTATTTTATTTTTCTCAAATCAAATGTATTCCTGCAATAATAAAAAAATTTCACTCTGTACGTTAAGGTGAAAGATATAAATATTTTCAATAAAATTTAAAAATAAAATAATTAAAAAAGAATAAAACACTAAGAGCGTGGACTAGGGTGAGGTGAGTGTGGCTATTAACTCCGTTATGTGACTCCTGGCACAATAATAACTACCTGCCAACGGTTTTCAACGGCAAATAGCTCAATGTCCTCAAACCCTTTAGCTAATTTAGAAAGGCTACATATGCTGTTCTTGTCCACGGATCAGAACTATTCAGTTAATCGCACAATGTAAAACGCTAAAGTCAAATCAATTAACTTGTGTTAACATAATAGTTTTTCTAAGATATCCATGCATCGTGAATTCTTCATCAGAGATATCTTCAAGAGTGGCATGTGTAAAAAAACGTAAATAATAAAATATTTAATGAAAATTAACTTCTTTCTTTAACTTTAATTAAATTATCTTTACGCCCTTACCTTAGTTACTATTAATCTTTCTAAATTAAAAATATTAAAAATTGCTTTAAATTATTATTTAAATTTATTTATAATTTTTCATTTAATTTTTAGTAATTTTATTTATCCAAACTCAAAGCCAGATCAAATATTTAAAAGTGGTTATTTATAGTCTTGATTTATATAATCGAAAATAATATAAATTATATAATTTTACAGCCAAAAACTATAATTTACCTACCTCAAAGATTTCAGAGACCAATAAATTATTATGGAATTAATAGATATTATTATTTAAAGCAATTATATAAATTAAAAAAATTAAAAATTAAACATTTTATATTTTATATATTTTCAAAAATAACTGTTTGTATTTCAATTAAAAAATATTAGCTAATTAATAAAATATAACCTACTTTTTTATGACTCATACTTCTTTGCCTTTTTATTTATCTAGGGAAATAGTAATATTTAGAGGCAATTTATAAATGCTAAATAAAATCCAAATTATTGAAAGTTTTAAGAAAATATAATATTTTTTAAAGGAATATATCTTCTAAAGTATTAATATTTTTATTTTATTAAAAACGAATATTTAATAATTAAATGTCTATTTTTTTATTAAAAAAAAGACATTTTAATTATAATTACAGCTATGACTGATCAAAGATAGAAAAATTCTTTAACGAATGGGAAAAACTAAAGGGTCAAAGTTATATATCTTTTAGTAAGAAATTATAGCTATATTTTTATAAATTTTAATTATAAATAAAATATGTAAAGAATATAATATAAATTTGAATGAATAATTGTATTTGTTTATGTATGTATAAATCTATGAAAAAATTGTAATAGTTTAATATATTTAATATATTTAATTTATTTAGATGAAATAGATAAATTTATTTTGAGTTAGATAATTTTTTCAATTCAACAAGAGTATCGGGAAAAATTATAATTTTTTATGTATTCGTCTAATTTGGTTCTAAATATCTTATTAACTAAAGTTTTTCTTCATTTAATAAATTATGATTATATATTAATTGTATAAATTATGAGATTGATAAATAAATAAATAGAAATTATATCTTAAAATTTTAATTAAAAAGGACTAGAATTTGATTGTTAAACTAAATGGTTGATTAAAGTAAACATTCTCAATGTGTATAACAAAATAGAAAATACCTAATACACTAAAAGTATTTAACTTATATCTAAGAAATTATTATATTTCTTTTTTTTAAACCAATAAAATGCATATTTTTTAGGCATCTAAAATTTATTTTTTAATTAAGTTTAATAATTATCATGAAATATATTAAAATATTTAAACTTTTATATTCACAACTATCTAGTTATGATAAAATAAAATTTCTATTTGTCTTCAAAAATTTAAATTTATTGCTGATACTTTATTAATAAAATTACTTCATTTTCACATTAAAAATTAAAACCCTTAATTAATGTAGTAAGCAATCTTCAAACAAAGGGTTTAACAATGAGAGTATTCAAATTAAATTTTGTATTAATATTGTTTTGAGTTTATGCACATAAATCAAGTTTTAAATTATAAAGAAGGCTGCTAAATGATTATTAATATTTACATCTATATATTATAATATGACTATCAAAAGATTTTTTTCTATAAACAAATTATGTTTTATAATTTAACTATTTATATAATATATTATTATTTTTTAAAAAATTAAAAACTAATAAAATTTATTTTTAAAAATATGGCACTTACTTAATATTTCTTTGATTTTTATATATTTAAACCTAAAGACTATTTAAAAATAAAACAATTTTTTTTGTTTTATTATAACTTAAATTTAAATTTCTAATTAATTTCCTAATATGTATCGATAATTTAAATTAAAAATTTTATTTTTTTTTGTTAAGATGCCCTTTTTGATTAAATTGGATAAAGTGTGTCACTTAAAAGTAATTTCAGTTAGAAATAAATAATTTAATGATTGTATACAATTTTCAATTTAAAAATAATAAATAATATATAATGATATACACCATTCTAAAATGAATTGTACATTAAATTAAGACATAATTATATATCAAACAAAACTATTAAAGATAATTTTAATCTAAATAATTTTTCTATTAAACTTATTATATTAATATTTAGACTGTGTAGTGTTTTATTAGAGATTAATTTAAATTTTTTAATAAATATTAATTATTTTTTTTCTAATATTTTATAATTTAATTTCTACAATTATTTTTTTAAGTGTTCATAATAGACAAGTTAAAAGTTATTAATTATCAGATATTAAAAATTTAAAGTTAAACTGTTTAATATATAAGTTAATTTAATTATCACATTTAAATTCTAAACCAAACTAATTTATATTATCTATTTATATGTTACAAGAAGTCATTTAGAAATTAAGATTTTATCGTTTTAAATATAATTAATTCCTTTATCAAATTTCATCATTCAATATTAATTATAGAGCTTGTAGTAGTAGTGAAATGTTTCACCAACTAACTTTTAATTATATTTCAATGAAAAATACTTGTTTGATATTTATTTGCTTTTTCAGTCAACATCTTTTTTTTTTTCAAAATTTTCTTCATTTTCTTGTCTTGTATGTGGAAAGATGTCATTGCTATAATATAATTTCTTTAATAAAATTTGGGGTTAAGAGAATTTTACAACATTCTACAAAGATATTCATTTTCTCTTAATTATCTCACGAAAACAAATAATTCTAAGTCTTATCAGTAAATTAAAAGACTTTTAGTTTTAACTCTGTCAATAAATTCAATAATTCGGATTTACCCTCATACTTTACATTTGATATTACGATAGATTTTTAAAGAAGTTAGTTATATATTAAATAATAAATATGCAAAATTATAACTAATTTAGTACTATGGGAATAAGCTCAATAAATTTACATTTTATTTTTTATATAATTACTCTTATATTTTTAACATTCAAATATTTTATTTATTAATAGGCTCTCAACCATGGCAGGTGTAAATAGTAACTGAATAAAATATGAGGGGGAGGAAGTTCTTTGGCAAGTTATTTTTTATCTATAATTATTTAATTTAAATAAAGTCATATTTGAATTCATTTTCTCAACTTAATTTATATTTAGGGAAAGTATTATACATCCTTCAACATCTTCAAACAATTAAGGGAAAGTAGTTGCTTTCTATATGTAATTCTTAATAATTCCATAAAAATTTATATATTTATCTATTAAAGAATAGTCCTTTTTTCCAAAAATATAAGGAAAAATTTGAATTAAAGAGAAAAAATTTAAATTTCATCTTATATAGGATAATATAATTTATAAATCAAGTAAGTGAAATCACTAAAGATTGTTAAATAGAGTTACAAAAATTTACAGATAAAATTAAAAAATTAAAAATTTTTAATTGCAAGGAATCTTCCCTAGAATTTTATTTTTATTATTTTACTGGGCAGGAAACTTCCCCCTCAATTATAATAATTATATTTTATATATTTATTTTTAAATTTAAATAATGTTGATTTAATTAAAACATTTACTTCTTGGTTGTAGTTCATTTTATTTTATTTATAATTATTTAATTTTGCAAACAGCAAGCCCTAAATGGAAATTTAAAAATTTACTCAAAGATATTCATTTAAAACAAAAAATTAAAATTGTATTTAAATTATTTAAAAATATTCGAATAATTAAATCAAATATAAATTGTATTAAATAATCAAAGATATTGTAGAATAATCTTTTATTACGAATAAATGGAAAAGTAATAAAATATAGAAATAAAAACAGTAATATTTTTTTGGCTTGAAATTTTAAGTTTATTGTTATTTAAATAAAAATAATGAAATAAAAAATTTGATAAATTTGTAAATTTATTATTGTATTATATTATTTATTATTAACTTCAAAAGTTAATAGATGGGACGGCGAACGAAGTGTACTCACTCTGTGAGTTACTGAGTTTGCCTAACATTTGTTAAGGTTGGATAATCGTCCTGAATACACCGGATATTGCTTAGTAGAGACCCTCGAGGTCTTCCTGTAGGTAGTCCGGCTTTCTAATTTGATAAGGGAGACCTGTCCCCCATCAGAAGGAAAATCTGGTCAGATACTGGTCACAAGTCAGATTCTGGTCACCTTTGGCATGATGAAAAAAGATACAAGTGATGCAACAGACTACTGTAAAGCACATGAGCTTGGTGTGATGAGCGCCTTGGCAGGAGTGAAACTACCTGTGTGAATTAACACTATATTAATTATACTCGGGGAGCTTCGAGCTCCCGATGTGAGTTAATTATTATTATTATTATTATTATTATTATTATTATTATATTATTTAGTAATGTCATTTTATAACGGATAAGATAAAAATGCAGTCTATATAATAATTAAAAAATACAAATAATCTTTTTATTTCAAAGGTGAATTAATTAATTAAACAATGTTTTATCGTTTACTTTTATAAATAATATCGATAAGAATTAAAATAAAAATTTATACAATATTTCAAATATTTTAAATTTATTATATTTATTTGGCATAATTAAGATTGCTAACAAATTATAATATAATAAATATAAAAAAAATTATTTCTAATTACAATTTTTATGAAATACACAAATTAATAATTTGGTAAATAATGTTTTATATATGTTAGATATGTTTTTCTTTTAATTATTTTCAATTCGTTTACAAAAATCCCCTAAATATAAAAAACATATATTTAATTTGAATAAATCAAGTAAATTTAGCATTTTTAAATAAACATAAAACAATTAGTATTTAATTACCATATATATCATCTTGTCTAATTATAATAAATAAATTTAGATTAATGTTTTATTGAATAAAAGTATATTTTTCATTATGTAAAGTCTTACATTAATAAAATTTTATTTCATTTTTTTAGAATAATTATTATGATACTAATATATAAATATAAAAATGAACAAAGATTAAAAAGAGATTGAAATGAAAAATACTAATATTAAAAATTATACAAGAATACCAATTCTAAATAACCTGAAATGTAAAACAAATTTATCATTTAAATTTTGTTTTCATTTTAAAAATTAATCAATATTTTTAATTCATGTTATGTTATTATTACTATGTGTGAATCGAATAATTTTATATTAAATGATTCACTAAAATTTATACTGAATCAATTATTTTTAATTACATCTGCAATTCATAACATATTTTGATATTAAACATAAAATATTTTATTAAGGCGAGATAATTCATAAAAGTTATTCAAATTATTTTTATAAGAATTTCCCATAACTATTCTAATTTAAAATAGAATTCAAGCTATTAATTCTTAAATTTAATTGTTACAGTGTAATGCAGCCCAACAAAAAAGTATATTATCGTGTAAATCAAATATTTACTAAATTTCATCAATATCATGTTCTCTGAGTTTTTCATACAGAAAAACAATATTTATTTAGATTTAAAATTACTTAATATACAAATTTTGTTTATAGAAATTGATAGCAGCTAGATAATTAATGTAAAATTTCTAAAATACTTTTCTTAAATAATTTTAAATGTCAAATTTATTTAAGTTTCGGACAATTTTAAAATATTTTTATATTTATTATACAAATATAGGATATTTGTTCTATATTTATTTTTATTAAATTGAAGTAAATACTTAAAATATCATAATTTTTATTATATTTTAGTTTAATTAAATAAATAAAAAATAGAATTAATTTTTATAATCTTAGTATAATTATTTTATAATAAATAAATTTTTATTAATAAATATTTTAATTTTTACGAAATTTTATTATTCATTATTGAGGCTATGGCAAAATAATTTAATTGAATCTCATATTTAAAGCTAATTTACAAAAATGATAAATTACATAGTTAATTTCTTTATTCGCTCATTTAATTGAAACTCATCTAGATGAAAATATATTTTTAATAATTATCTATAATCAGGTTAATTATGGCATTGTTGGTACTTTGCAAACTATTTTTGATAATATTTTTGTTATTACTTTGAATACTTATAAAGTTCTAAAATAAATAAATTTCAATGTATAAATATCATAAATATTAAAAATTACTATATATTATTAATAAATCTAATTTTTATAAAGAGTAAATCTTAGTAATAAGAGGATATATTCATTTTAAATACAATTTTTCCTCCATTATTCATCTTAACTTAAGATTAAAATTTAATTTTCATAATATTAATATAATTATTATATTTATATTTATAATGTTTTAATGATTTGTTATAATTATTTAATTATCTATTATAATCAATATAAAGTAGTTTTACTCTTTTCTGAAGATCTATTATTTCTAAAATATCAAAATTTAATTATATTTTTCAAATAATTATTTTGTTCATTTTAACAATTGTCTTATCAATTATAATAGAAAATCTAAAATAAACCATGTTTTTCATTAAATAATTCTTTCTAAATTGAACTTGATCAAAGAAGCCCGACTACAGATTACATTAAAATCTACTTCAAGAGGAAAATTAAACATTTTTACCGTATCTTTTGAATTAAAAAGTTTTGGTCTCATTTTTTAGATTTTGTGACTTTCTTTTATTAATTAAAAACAGAAAAACATTATAAAATGGTATTTCTGTACATTTTTTCTCATTTTGAGTCAAAAGTATATTTTTAGTTCTTCTAATTCATTAAAATGGACAAATTATGTTTATAAAAAAAATTAATTTAAAAGCAAAATATAATTTTTCAACCCTCTTGTGATTAGAAACAATATAATTAGAAGTTTACTTATTTTATTGAATATTACAAGAACATATTATACTTAACTTTATTGTGTCATATGAAGAAAAAAGCACTAATAATAGAATTGTATTTTTAAATTTAATAGTTTAATTATTTAGAAACTTTTAATAATTATATAGCATTATTTTATAATACTAAAATGAAATTAGTAAATATATAAATTTAAAATTAATTCATCGAAATATTACTATTATTTAATTTACATATTAATAAAATTTGGGGGGGGGGGGGGCGATATCTGAACCTATGCTGCAGTATCTGAACCTAATGTGTTTTAAAATAGTTTAAATATTTTTCCATACATGATTTTAGTCAATTTAGGGTCGGAGAACACGAATAAACATCTTATAATAACGAGAGATCACTCAAAAGAGTA
The DNA here is from genome assembly GCA_000711775.1 of Oxytricha trifallax. NCBI lineage: Eukaryota > Ciliophora > Spirotrichea > Sporadotrichida > Oxytrichidae > Oxytricha > Oxytricha trifallax. The sequence continues at coordinate 13,568 of ARYC01007191.1, forward strand.
GAAAAAGTTACAATGAGTATCTGTTTTATTATAAAATTTTACATAACTTTTATCTTATTTTTTTATGTTTTTTTATTCAATTTTTTTAAAATTAAACTATAGAACATACACGAGTAGTTGTAGATGACATCAATCAAGCTTCATCAGAACTTATATTCTAGCATAAATGCAATGAGTAAGTATATAACTCAAAGCAAGAGATGTCATCTACAACTACTCGTGTATGTTCTATTGTTTAATTTTTAAAAAATTGAATAAAAAAACATAAAAAAATAAGATAAAAGTTATGTAAAATTTTATAATAAAACAGATAATCATTGTAACTTTTTCTACTCTTTTGAGTGATCTCTCGTTATCATAAGATGTTTTTACGTGTTCTCCGACCCTAAATTGACTAGAAGCATGTATTAAAAAATATTTAAACTATTTTAAAACACATTAGGTTCAGATACTGCAGCTTAGGTTCAGATATCGCCCCCCCCAAAATTTGTTTGCAATCATCAAGTCTCTCTTTTATATCTTATTTATGTATAAATAAGTAAATGAAATCATTGTAACATAGTTATTTTTCAAAAATTACAAATATTAATAATACATTGAATAAAAGATGAAAATTTAAAGTAGAAATCATCAGATCAATAAAAACTGATCCTGCTTAGTTAGATTCCAAAAAATAACTTATTTTAGCCATAATATATAAGAGTAAAATCTATAAAACTACAATCAGGATCAATGATTACAAAGTATTTTATGATTGGTATTATTATATATAAAGGAACGCTAAATAGAATTCTATAAAATAAATTAGTTAAAAGGAATAAGATAGATGTAAAAGCTTAAATAAAATTATTTGAAAAAATAAGACTTTTTAATATGGCAAATAGCCAAGTTATCAAAAAATATATTGTTCAATAAAACTTATTCTAGAATGTCAAATTTATAAAATCATATTTTTAAGTAACTATAATAATATAAATTAGGCAATAATCTAATATAAATTATAAATTTTTTATAAACATAGAGTCCTAATTTCAGAATTAAAAAAACAAATTACTTCATAAAGATTTATTTAAATTAAAAGTTTTAAATTTTTACTAACAGCTTGGTTAAAAGCTGATTTATAATAACTTTAGTCCTTAAGATTGTAGAGTATTGTTCTTAGGATTGTTGTAAGATAAAAATTTAATCCTCGTGAGGTTGAATTTTTATTTAATGCATAATCTATAACCATTTTTATTTACCATATGCACGTTTTGTGAATTAAATCCCCTACTAACAGTGCAATTTATGAAACCTTAGTTATACTGAAAAACAAAATTCAACAATTAAAAAAAATAAAATATGAATAAACAAATTTTTAAAATAAATATTATATATTTAGCATATATATTATATGATAATAATAATATTTTAATTTTATTTTTTATGATTCTTTTTTCTATATTATAAAATATTTGTATATCTTTAAATCAATAATTCAATAAATGACATTTAAATTAAATAAATTTAATTTAATTTCAAATTATATTTAATATTTAATATTATATAAATGGGAAATTAAATAATTATATCTAAACATAAATTTGTTAAAATAATAAATGGAAGAGAACTCGAATTTTAATTTAATTATTTTGAATTGTTCATTAAATTGTTATCATTTTAAAAGCTACATAAATCATAATTGTAACAAAAAAATCACAAGATTTATAATAAAATGCCAATCTTAGAAACCAATTATTAAACTTTAAAATAAAATTGTTGATTAATTAATATTAAAGATAATGTTGTGATAAAAATTTATCAATTAAAATATTAATATATAAGTAAATCTTCTTTTAGTTAAATAATAAATAAATTATGTATATTCCCGGTGGAAAATTCTAATTAAAGGTAGCAATAAGAGTAAGTAAAAAAAAAATTTAATTAAGTCTCAGCAAATTTGATTTTATCAAATTTAAATAAAATAATAAATATATATTTACCTAATATTTTGTTATAGTGTGTTAATGATGAATTTATTATTTTTAATTAAACTAATTATATATTTAAATTTCGTGTGTTTATTTTATTGAATATATCTATTTTTTAATAAAGAATAATATAGGAAGATAATTCATCACTTCTGTATTACTACATTGACATTTAATTGGATTTATATTTTAAATATTTTGTTTCAGAATGATATTTGTCTGAAATTCATTCTAAATCAAATAAATTGATAAAATTTATTATTTTTGGGATTCGAGAGAGGACTATGTATTAGGTTTTCTATAATTTTAAATTGTTTTTATATTTGAAATATACACAGTAAAAAACATGAGATTAAACGGATCATTAAATACAAAATTATTAAGCTTTTTAAAGGGTTTTATTTTTTTTAGAGAATATTTTAGTCCAGATGATATATAAGTTTGCTTTTATTAGCTTAATTCAACTTTTTTTTCTGTCATTAAATATAAATTATTATTATGCACATTCATTCTATATTATTTTATGTTTATTTCTCTATTTTTCTTCTAATTTTATTTTTAGATGAACGCCATTTTTAATCATTAGTAAAGTTAAAAATATAAATCACATATATTATTATTAATAATTTTCTAATTATCCAAGTAAATTAAATATAAATGATAAATTAAATTTTTCTATCTCCCTATCATCTGATACTAATAAACTATTTTGATGAAATTATTTATAGATAAAGTTGAGATCTTTTGAATAGCTTGTTTATTTTGATTTTTATTCCTTAAAAAAATTCAGATAAAATTAAATACTTTATGAATCGTTATAATAATTGAATAAATTAAAAGTTTTATTCAATTTTTATCGTTTTAATAAATTTTTATTATTTTAAATAGTCTTATAATAAATTATTAGTGAGATATATTTTTTTGGATTTAAATTTATGTTTTAAAAAGATAAACGATTTTATCTTATTTATTATAACTTATTTAAATTTCAAATCTATAAATGTAAATAAAATTTTAATATATTTCATCTACCCTGGAGTTATTTTGTGCTTTCCCGATTATTCAATTTAAAATTCTACCCTAGAGTTCAAAATGGGTTCTATATATATTTAATTTTAAAAAAATTAAAAAACGATATAAAATAATTATCTATTTTAATATTTTTTTATCAATTTCGAATATTAATTTAATATAAAACTATTATTATATATTTTTAAGCATTTTTTTTGGTGTTCTAATCTTGGTTTCTTGATGTAATTTTGAATAAAATAATAAATCAATTATCGGGAAGAAAAGAAAAATAATAGATTTTTAATTATATTCACTGTATAAAGTTATAGGATCAATCTCAATTATTTGAATCTAAAAGATTTAAAATAATTTTTAAATATTTTTTCATGCATAAATATATTGCTTTTATTTTATGTTCGTTTAATAGATTTATTTACAAAATATTTAATTATAATTTAATTATAATAGTAAATTTTAAAAATAAATATTTAAATATTTAATTAAAAAATATCTCAAAAACAAAGATAAATAGAAATCATGATAAGCAATCAAATTTGATTAATAAATAATAATTATAGATAACATAAAAATGTTTCTAGAATAGGCACCTACTCAATTATTTTTTAAGACTATTTAATCTAAGTCTCTCTTTTTTAATCTTATACACCTTTTTATTTTAACTTTTAAAATTATTCTCTTCATTATAATACAGAATAATATTTATTCATAAAACAAAATTTTCTTATAGTGCATAAAGCTTTTTTACTAAATTGTAAACAAAATCATTACTTGGCTATTTAAATTTGGATTATTTAATTTAATCTAAATATGCTTTAAAATAAGATGATATTGTACAATTTTAAGATGTTGTATAAATGGGAAAACTCGCGAGTTTAATAGAGTGGTTTAGAAATCAATTTTTAATTAACTCATTTTACTAAAAAAAAAAGAAGATAATCATTAAATAAATCCTACTTAATTTAACAAAAAATAGTAATTGATTTCATAATGATATTATTGTAATAACTTTTGGATTTTTTCATAATCATATTTTTTATAGTTTAAAAGAATGATAAAAATATAAGTAACATAATTATGAATAAGCATGTGGATCAGAAGATATTGTAAATTTTAAATAATTATTTTATTGGAGGGAAAATAAATGTAATTTTTTTGTCAAAGTAATTTATTTTTATACAATTATAGAATTAAATAATTTTATAAAGCTTATTTTTCCATACTTAATTATTTATTAATTCCTAATTTTGCGTTTTTCTTGCATTTTAATTTAATTAATCAAGCCAGTAATTATCTTTAATGAAGATTTCTTATATTTAAAAAATTAAACCTTTTCAGTAAAACTAAGACTGGAAAAACAATTGAAATATTAATAGGCAATTAAAGTTTTTTATATAATTAAGTAATATTAGTATAATAATTTAATATTGTTTATTTGTTTCAATTTATTAAAACATCTTTTTATTAAATATTTATATTATTAATTATAATTTAGAGTATAAATATTTAGCGATTTGTTATATTATTTTTTAAAATGATATTTCGAGCAAGATCCCATGTTCATATTAAAAGAAAGAGAATTATTATTAAACCTGCTTTATGATATATTCGGTAGTATGTAGTTGATAATTATACTTTAAATTGGGGAAAAACAAAAGCAAACAACGATAAGAGACTATGTTCCTTCAAAAATATGCAAAACTCCATAAATTCAATTAAAAATTATTAGTAATTTAATCAAGCATATCTACAACCTAGATAAGAAGTTAAACTATCTTGAAGCAAAGAATTTTTATGTCAGAATTATATTATATAGTTACCATTTAAAATGGATCCTAAGACTCAACCAGATGAAAAAAAATACGTTAGTAGTTGGTTTAATTTGTGATATTTTTATTTATTTTTATTCCTCATCATCTTTATTTTTTTTAATAATATAACTAATACATATTCAAATTTAAGTTTACATAATAATATATTTATATAAATCATATTATTATAATTTTTATGAAATATTATAAAATTATTTATAAATAACAAATAATTTCATTAACAAAATAAATGAAATTATTTAATAAAATTAATAATTTTAAAGCATTTAAGTGAATATTAAATTAATACTAATATTACAAAATAGAAAAATTCTATTGGTAATTTTGATTGTATTTATTTTAACAGTTGATACAAATAATAAAATTTAATTTAAGTTAAATATAAATTTTTTTTACAACAAACCAAAAAAAATTAATAAAGATTTAGAAGTTAGTTGTCATTAAAAAATATAAATAGTTAGTGAGACTTTATCTAAAAATCATAAAGAATCCCAATTTTTATAATTCATTCAGCAAGCTTTGAAAATCATAGCAAAATATTACTATACTCTGAAAATATTATTAAGACCTTATAGAACTACCTCTTTTCTGAGTAACTAATATTGGGGTGTTTTTTATTTTTTAGATTGTAAGTTTGATAAAGATTATCCACTCCACAAGGGGCTATTACTTAAAAAATGTAATTAAAATATAAACTTAATTAATCATTTTTAATTAAATAAATTTTTAATATTAGATTATCTAAAATAACATAATTTATAAATTTCAAAGTCTAATGAGGTAGGTTCTAATTTAAATTAGTAAACAAACACAAATTTTTTGAAATCGACCAATTATTTTAAAAACTTAAAACCTAATAATTATAATTAACAAATTAAATATAGAAGGGAAATAATATTTTCAAGCAAAATATACAAATAATTTATTAATTATTAATCATTCAAATTATTAAGTAATAATAAATTTAATAATTAATTATATAATAATTTATATCTTTTAAATTGATTTAAAAACTATATAACAAGTTTATTGTAATAAATAAACAGTTGAAGACTGAAAAACATCTTAGAAATAATATAATGCTATCAAATTTTAATTAAATCATTTTCTGTTTATAATCTTAATAGTGCAACAGTTTAAAACAATACTAATAACTTATTGAAATATTTAAGAAATAAATACCATGAAAGACTTTTAAAACAAATTATTAATTAAAATAAATTCTATTTACAATTACTTATTAAATATTCTCTATATTTTATTATAACTATGATTTCTAGATTATAAATGAAATATTTAATATATGGTTAAATAATATTTTTTTATCTGTTGTTGAGTCTTTTTTTTTGAAATAGGATATAAAAGACATTTAATTGTATGTTTAAATAATTTCAATAACCCTTTCTTTTTATTCTTAATTATCTAAAATTTATTCTTTAAAGAATTGATTAATAAATTTATAAAATCATTGGGTCTGTATTTCAAGACATAAAAAAATATTTAATAATGTAAATTGTGGTAATTATGATTTTTAATAGAATAAATATATTCATATATAAAAGTCTTAAAGAGAAATTACTCTACTGACTTAGATTATGAATAAAAAAATATTGTTTTTTGGATAAAAATGTAGGAATACACGATTTGTAGAAAATAATTAAAATCAAATAAATATAAAAGAAAATTATCGGCAGTTAACTTTCTGTAATTATGAACATTTGGGACTTGCTTGATTGAATTCAAAATCAGCTGTATTTTACTATTGACGGTACCCCTCTATCTCATTCCTGAAGCGAGATAAATCAACTATAATAATGGGTGATTTTTTAAGATAAATTTAAAGCCATTATTATAGTTGATTTGTCTCGCTTCAAGAATGAGATAGAAGGGTACCGTCAATACTAAAATACAGCTGCTTTTAAATTCAATCAAGCAAGTCCCAAATGTTCATGATTACAAAAAGCTAACTGCCGATAATTTTCTTTTATATTTATTTGATTTTAATTATTTTTACAAATCGTGTATTCCTACATATATATGATTAATCTATCTTATGTATTTTCATTTAAATAAGTATAAAATCTTAACGAACAATTGATTATGTTCAATTTGTTTTAAAGAAATAAATCAATTAATAATTATTATTTATCTAGATTTTTAATCATAATGATTATTTAAAAATACAGAATATTTAATTCTAACTCCAGTTTTCTTTAATATTGCTAAAATAGATAAAAATAGGAAATTGTAGAAATTAATCAAAATACATTTATTAATAATTAATTTTAACCAACTTTACATTCGTTTGTATTTTAACACTTATAGCTGTATATTGTCAATTTGATCAAATTTCAACAAGAATCATTGATTTTAAAGCAGGATCTTCGAATTTTTCAACTGATTTACTAGTTTAGTTCCCAATAGTCATTTTTACTGTCCAACTTTGAAATGATTGGAAATCATAGACATCTATGCCTAAATTCTCGTAATCGAGAGTGGAATCACCATAAATGGTCAATAACTCGTTGCTTGATGAGTGTTTCGTCAAATTTGAGACCCTATCGTATTCTCCATGTTTTAAAATCCCCAGCTCAGCAACTTTCAAGTCCTGCTCGACTGTTTGAGCACCAAATTTGGTCGTTTTATTGGACGAGGAGCCAAAATCATGATTTGAATGAGCGAAAATGAGAGAGGTTTTTGGATTTTTGGTTTGATTAGTTAAAATTAAAACTTAAAAGTGTGAAATGTAATAAGGGGGCTTTTAATCAATAAATTTGACGATTCAAGTGCAGTTTATGGTTATATTGGTTGCTTCTATAGTCCCT
>ARYC01007193.1:0-26504 GCA_000711775.1 Oxytricha trifallax
ATAGAATGATATTATATTTATAATAAATTGATATAAAATTTTAAAGATGTAAGAGATTACATTATATAAAATAATATTTAGCATACAATTCTCAATTAAAAGATCTGAAAATTATTAGCTATTGTCCAAAATAATCTTACCGACTTTAAAAAATTAAGAGAGGAAAGAATCTTAAATTTTAAAATTGATGGCAAAACTTAAGCAAACAAAGTTTTTTAGATCAATTTGTATATAGGTGATTTGATACAAACTTTAAAATAGAAGTCGTATGTTGTATCATTAATTTATTTCAAATTTAAAATTAGACTCAAGCAGAACTATGAATAGATAATATTTCTTAAATTATAAAAATAGTTGGGAATTAAATCAGTAATATATGGCTACAGTAGCTGAGTATAGTTGGGGTCAAATTCAGGTTAGTAGGAAAAACACAATTTAGGAAAGTTTAATAAAACCCCTTGAGTAAAATTTAATGCAATAATGGTGTAAATAAAATAAAGTGGAATATATATTCATACTTACTATATTATTTATTGTTAAATTAGACTTTAGATTAATTATTAAATCATTTATCAGTTCTTGTTATTTTAGTCAATACTATTTCATAATTGAAATTGGGGTTCATTCACTACTTTCTGTATTTTTAATTCCAATCTTCTTTATTTAAAAATACTGACTACTTTTTCTTAAACTATGGATAATCTTAAATATTCTGAGTCTTTCTTCTTAATTTCAAAAAAATAACTATAAGCATTTATAATACTGAGTCTTTCTACTGTTATATAGAGAGAATTTGGTATTATCATGGTTTTTAGTAAGCAAAGTATTTCAAAAAGAATTCTAATATATTTAAATTAGGCTTAATGTAGTAAAAAATAAATATTTATCAATACTCTCGCTAATTATACATAATAAATACTTTACTTTTATAAAGGGTTCGATTCCCAATAATAGCAAATATTCTTAAAGATTAATTAGTTAAACTAGTTTAAAAGTAATATTTAATTTATAGAAGTTAATTAAGTTTTTATGAATCACTCTTTAATAATAATTTTGGGATTTTAAATATTTATTATTATTTGTTAAATATAAATCAAATAAATGTTATATAATTGTCTTAGCAACTTTAAAATAGTGGTAACTTCAAGTACAGGAGAATATAATCAAAATTTATTCAAGAATAGAATACTGCATTCACGATAATATTCACAAATATTTAATGATATAATAGCAGATATCATCATATTTAATAAATATATCAATAGTGAATTTATTGAAAATTAAACATTATAGATAAAGAAGCACATAAACAAAATGATATAATTTCAGACTAAGAAAATCAGAGTGTTTTATATATAAAAAAAAACATTACTTTCCTAAAGAGAATTCAAGTTTTATATATAAAAACTCGCTACAAGGTCTGTAAAAATAATATTTTAAACTTTCAGAGAGAAATCTTAATTTTTTATTAGCCCATAATCAAAATTTAAAAATAAAGTCAACAAAACAAAACAACTTTATGAAATTTTAAAAGTGCTTTGATTTACAGGGTATAGTTAAGAATTATATAGAATAAGTAGAGAAATAAGGACCGTTTGAAAAATATGAAATAGACAAGGAGATTTTGAAGGTCTATTAATGATAAGAGAAATTAAGATTTTTTTATGATTATATGAAAAAGGTTTAAAAGTTGAGATGGGTATTTTATATAAAATTTTAAAAATAAATATAACGTGTTTTTAAAAGACAATTTTAATTTTTTATTAGAAAATTTGCGAATACTTTACCTATCGGCGAAATATTTTATGAAATTTCTATTGAAGCAATTAACTATAAGATATGATAGTTAGAAATTTTAACTATTATTAAAATACATTTGAATTGGGGAATTTGCAAAATTAAATACAAATGTTATCGTTACTTATATTAACTGCCACGAATTTGATGAGTGGCTAATCCTAATTTGATTTGTAAAATTACTAGACCAAATCTCTGGAAAACCGCGGAGAAGTCTACGAGTCTAAAGTCTATTATAATAATAAGATTTAATATTAAAATTTAATATATTAATTAATCAAATTAAACATTTGACCATGAGACAACTAGACAAGAGTTTGAGGTTATGTTTAAAAAGTCTATCTAATATATATATATATATTAGACCATAGAACAGTAGACCACTGTCTTAAATCTCCAAGTAGTAGTATAATCTTTTAATTGATAACCTTTCAAGATCAGTAGCTTATCTACTGTAGATAAATTAAATTTGTCGAAATGTTGAGACAAGCTATTCGTCCAAAGCATACATTAGCACAGAAGAAGCATAGCTTCATCGAGCTCAAACAAGTGATATTAGATTAATAGACCGTCTAGTTTTTAGTAATTTATTGAATTAAAGCAGTATATTAAGTTAATAGACCATTAGATCAGTAGACTCCAGAGTAATAAAATGAGAGAATAGCCTAATTAATATACGGATATAATTTAAATTAATTTAAATACTCAATATAAAGTAGAATAGATTCTGATCTTGAAATGTTATCAATTAAAAGGTTTAGACTACTAATTGGAGATTTAATACAGTGGTCAACTGGTCTATAGTCTAATATATATTCAATAGACTTTTTAATCAAAATCTAAAACTCTAGTCTAGTGGTCAAATGGTATAATGTTTAATTTGATTAATTAATTTATAAAATTTTATTATTGTAGGAATACATTCGATTTGGGGAAATTAAATTAAATCAAAATTAATTAATAACTAATTACCTTCAGTTATATTTTTTTAAAAATGTCTCCAACTGGATACATTATACTCTCTGGATAGCGCATTAAAATTAAGACGGTGGTTGTTATTGCTAGAATGAATTTATCTCAACGTCAAAGAGAGAAAAACCCCTTTTACTGTTTTTGGGAGTTAGCTCAAAAATCAAAATTTCTCGCTTCCTGGAATGAATCAGGAATAATGCCAATAGTAAAGTCAATCAAAAATTGCGGGATCTACCGTAGGTTCTAATTAGATTTGAATTTTGAGTCACTTTGGGAATCATAACTGCCATGATTTTAATTATTAATTAATTTAATTTAAATTCATTTTCCAAATCAATTAAATTCCTACAATATTTAAACGTATTATTATAATACACTTTAGACTAGAAAACTTTCCGTTTCCAGAGATTTGGTCTAATAATTTTACAAATCAAATTCGGATTAGCAACTCATCTAATCGAGGCAGTTAATATAAGTATCGATAAGATATGTATTTTATTTTTGCAATTTACCAAATTAAAATGTATTTTAATATTAATGGTTTCAAAAGCGAAGTTTGATAGTTGGGATGGGTACTTTCTATAAAGATTTCAAAATAAAGTAAACGTATTTTTAATGCCAATTTTAATTTTTTATAAGAAAATGTGCGAATACTTTACTCATCGGTGAAATCTTTTATGAAATTTGGGGTGGGGGAAGTTTCCTGCCCCCAAAACATTTTCCTGCTCCCGGGGGTAGTTTTCTACCCCCGATAAAAAAATCAAATAATTTAATTTTAATTTTTTTTACCCATAAGTATTTAAGACTCTTATATTTCTTAGACAAAATAAGTTTAAGAAAAAGAAGGGTATATCATTATTGTTAACAATATATAGGAATGGAGAGATCAAGGAACATTGAATAAAGATTCTAAATGAACTAAAATGGAATTGAGTAGCTTACAACTAGTGCAGTTAATTCTATAAAATGTTTAAGAGAAATGAAACTTCTTAAGAGTGGTATGAGATGCTATAGTTGCAATTTCTCTATGAATATTATATAGTCAAGAGGGAGATTAGATGGTGAAGAATTCAGATGTAGAAATTGTAACAGAAAAGCAAGTATAAAATAGTTATCTATCTTCGCAAAATTTCCTAAGACTCCAATAGTTATACTTGTGAGAATTATCTTTTTCTACTTTATAAAGGGAACAAATGCAACTTAAATATACTAAATTATCTAGGAAAATTATCAAGGAGATGGAGATGATGATTATGAACTATCTGTGAGAAGCATAAGAGCTATTCTATATGAATTGAGAAACAGAATCTCAGATTGGATTTAATATACTTACTATGCTGAGCTGTTATTTGACAATGAAGTGGTATAAATTGATAATTCCTTATTTAGTCATTGGCCTTAATCCAATTAAAAAAAGAAAAAGAGACAGATAAGTTTGGGCAGTTGGAATGTTTGGAAGGAATAGCAAAAAATAGTAGTATAGTGTGTTGATAACAAGAATGAGAATACACTTAGAAGATTGATTACAACTTATATAGCTAGACATTCAACAATAATTACTGATGGATGGAAAGTATATGAATTCTTAAGAAACTAAGGGTATAATCACGGAAAAAATATCCCTAGAGAAGAGGAGGGTACAGAGGTCGTGTTGGTAGAAACATTCCAGGAGTTTAAATTACTACTAATAGAATTGAGAATACTTAGAATGAGTTGAAATATCTAAATAAAATATATAGTGGAAGAGTCCCAGCTTAAAATGCTTAGCAATTCATAGATGAACTATTCTTCAGAAGATAAAAACGGTAAGGTTGGGATCTTATGAAAAAATTAATAAAAATACTTAGAGTAAATTGAATAAATAATTAGTATATGGTAAGCTTATAAACAAATAATCTATAAAAATTAAATTAATTTAAATTAAAAAATTTTTTGATAAAAAATAATTTTTTTTATAGGAGGCAAGAAACTACCAAGGAGGGCAGGGTACTTCCGTCTTGGGCATGAAACTTCCCCCCTTGAATGCATATATTTTATGGTGACAGTAAACTTCCCCCCCCCAAAGTTATAATAAAATGAGATAAATAGGAAAATGATTAATATTTATTGATGTCTTTAAAAGAAATATTGTCAATTTTACATATAAATTTGAATAATTTTCACAGTACTCTATTAAATTTATTCAGAATTAATAAAAAATTTATATTATTTTTCTTCTGCTTTGTAATGTCAATTAACAAGTTAGAGTTTATCAATGTCTCATTTCGATATGATGTGAAATCGAAATTCAAAGATATATACTCATCAGGGTCTATTATTGCAAAAGTCGCTACTGAAGGGAAAGTTTTTTGGAAAAAAAATTTATTACAAAAAAAAAGTTTTTAGGTAAATATATTAGAATATAACATATTTTCGATGGGCTATGAACAATTATTATTGAAATTGAAGGACAATAATTTTTTAACTAAAAAATGATCTAACTGCCACATCTTTTGAACTTAAGTGATAAAATAGAAAATTATAGCAAAATTTCATTATGATTTTACTTTTGGATGTACATAAATGAGGGACGCATCTTTATAGCCTCTTTGAGAAAATAAAAATTATTAAAAATAAAAAAAAGGATAAAATTATGGGAATTTTTATTAATAATATATATAAAAGACTAAATGACAACGCAGGAGTAATCAGTGTTCATAAAAAATTAATAACTACTAATAGCAAACAATTATTATTTTTTGGTCCTGCCTAATAATATCAATGATTTTGATTGAATAAAAATTTCAAATCACTGGTCAAAAAATAACTTTTATTAATAATAAAAATTCCCATAATTTTATCCTTTTTTTTATTTTTAATAATTTTTATTTTCTCAAAGAGGCTATAAAGATGCGTCCCTCATTTATGTACATCCAAAAGTAAAATCATAATGAAATTTTGCTATAATTTTCTATATTTTATTACTTAAGTTCAAAAGATGTGGCAGTTAGATCATTTTATAGTTTAAAAAATTATTGTCCTTCAATTTCAATAAAAATTGTTCAAAGCCCATCTAAAATATGTTTATTTATTTTAAATATTTTTACTAACAATTTTTATAATCACTTCCCTTCAGTAGCGGCTTTTGCAATAATAATTATTAAATGTTTATTATTTGTTTTCAGCAAAAGTTTTCTGGACTTTATCTTCTTAAAGCCGTAATGAATATCTACAAAAGTTTGCGAAGTCTTTAGGATCTGAACTCTTGAATTTAGAGATCAATCCTAAACCATCCTATGTTTGATAGATACCTGTAAATTCATTATATAACTCCACAAAGGTTCCAGCTAATTTTATATAGTCACAAAATTAGAGAACATTCAATGTTGGTTCCTCATAAGTTACTTTAAAAATAATTAAATCAAATTAAAATTTAATTATATAAAAAGCAGAATACCTTGATGGAATAGGCACTCCATGTACTAATAAATGATTTGATCAAATGTTAGTCGGATAAAAGTTATCTAGAATCTGAACTCAAATATCTTAAGGTTAAGCAATACGCTTTGCTTTACCTTGACGGAGAGTAGAACCCTACAATTTTCGAAAAGTTAAGAAAAGCTGAGGAATTACTTCAAAGCTTAAGCGTTGGAGTATACTAGAGAAATGCTAATTAAAATCATAGTGTATTCAAATTACATATTCTGAAAAGAATAATATATGATTATCAAGATAAAAGTATGTTTTTTTAGTGAATAGGGTGATTGGTATAATTAATTTAAAAGCTAAATTACTATAATAACTTTATTTTTCATTGATTATATAACAAGAAATGTAAATGCCAAGAATGGTAAGCAGGAATATCAGGGTATGAAATTTGAATGTAATTAACCATCTCTCTATAGTCAAAAGAAGAAGGCCGATACAGCAGTAGCAAAGCTGATTAAGAACGACAAGAACAACAGAATATATCAACTTATCAATAAGGGCAATGCTTTATTCATCATTGTTGGTTCATTCAGGAGAAAACTCCTTTGATTCTCTTCATGCAGTAAGTTAAATCATATCTAAAAACCACTAAATTATGGAAGGTATAGAATATTTATATGAAATGTCTTTAGCGCCCTTCATGTTCGCCTTACCCTTGGGATTCGAGATATTCAGTGGACAGTCCAGATATTTACTAAGATTCAAATGCAAATGATGAATGGTAGCATGATGGGAGGAAGCTGCACAATCAATATAACTATTGTCGATTTCCTCTAACCTAAGGAATGATTTCCACTTAGTTGAAGTGGAGTTGACTTACCGATTTCTGGTTAGTGCATTCAAACTTTCCTGGAAGTTGTAATCTTTTCCAGTTGAAATGCCCAGAATTTTAGTGCCACTTCAATGTTGATATAAGATATACAATCCAAGACAGCTCCCAGAAGTTCTCTTCGACGATAGATATTAATAGGCTGATTGCGAAATTGAACATGAACAGAAGGCTGATCTGCAAAAGTAAATGAGCATGTCAGGTACTCACTCAAAGCCTGCAAATCTTGACAAGTCCGAGGCAGATGAAGATGATGAAGAGGATACTCAAAAGAAAGGACAACATTCAGTGAACATAAAATAGACAAAAAAGAGAGATAAGTAGTCAGAGTGTTTTTGTATGAGTCAAGCCAGAGTAAATTTTAGGATCGCTTAAAGCTTACTTAAACAGAAATACCTAGTCTATATATCTCTCAAACGCTATAATTTATTATCAATTCATGTACCCTTCTTCGTTCTCTAAAACTGAATGCATTAATAATTATGACAATTTCTAGTAATATAATTAATAACTTGGTTTGTTTATTTAATTTTTATTTCTCAAATTTTTCTTATTCTTTTATTAAGTATTTAACATTCCTTACTTTTATTGACTTTATTTAATGAATACCTAATCAAACAAATTCTTAAGAACATTTTATTTAATATTTTCTGACAATAATTATAAAAACCTTTTACAAATTAGAATTAAGTTTTAATATCGTTAAAACTTGACGAGTTAGGTCTCATTAATTATTAACAAATTTTATAAGTTTAGTCGCTTCTCTCTAAACATGCTTGTTTAAATTTGTAATATCTAAAAATCAAGCTATTTAGAAATGATTTATAACCTCCTTTATACAAGCTTTATGTCAAATATTTTAGAATAACATCAAAACTCGTATTTATAATTTGATTTGATTTTATTGCATATAACTTCTTAAGATACTTTAATGTAGACATAATTTTATATTCAATCAATAACTGACCAAATTATTATAATGAGCATAAATAATAATATATAATTCGTGATTTTGGTAGGATCTTATCAGTTTAGATGGTTTGTTTTTTGTATATGGGGATACTAAATATTATTGCAAACTACATTTAAGCATTTAGTATTTTCTTACTTTATTTAAGTTTAAATTAGAGGTCATATTTTCCAAAAATTGAAAACTATTTTTGCCATTACTTTAACAGTTTTGAGATGAATATCAAGTTAAATCAAGTCTTTTATGAATTTTAATTTTCTCAGTGATAATACAGTAATTCAGAATCAATTACAAATTTTTTTTATTATACTCTTTTACTAAAGCAGTAGTTTTAGATGTCGATAGTTAATCATCAGCACATCATTTCATAAATATTATAATTTAAAAACATCTAAACGAATCTTGATAAAAATTTCAACTCAAGATTAAGTTATTCATAAATCTTTTGCTACTTATAAATGATTATAATATCATTAAAATTTTGGATAAAATGGTCGTCTCTCGTTCATTACTTAACTGCTATAATTTTAATAAAATACATATCTTTTTACTAATTTTAATTTCCCTATTATTATATATTCCGACAATAATAAAACTTATAATTGTTATAATAAACATAAGCTAAACAATTAGAGTATCTTATAAACGTCACATTGAATTTTTTTTAACTGAAATATGTTAATATCGATAGATTTTAGAGCAAACATATCGGTAAAATTATATTACATTTTTTTAATTTTAATTAATTATTTAAAAAATTTATTAACTCGGTATAGACATTTACTTTAATATTTATTTCATCGTACATTATAATTATTTGAAGATGGGTTTATATAAAGCTATTTAAGTTATAACGATAAGGTCTTAAATGCTAAATTAGGCATTAAAGATTTAATTCATATTAAACTAAATAATTAGATTTGTATTATATAATGAGATTAAGAATAATTTATTATTAATTTTTCAGTTCATATAGTATTAATAAATGTAATTGATTTTAATTAATCAAATACACTAATATAGATTGACTTTATTGAATGAAAAATAAAGGGAAAATTATAGACATAGTATTAAGCTTTTATTAAAAATATATGAATTCAATTCATGAACCTAGGGACTATATCATTTTATTAAATTTTTAGTTAATTATAAATCAGCATGAAAATTGTTTTTATAAATTAAATATATATATCACTTACCCTGATAATATAGATCAAATTATCATTTTTACTATTAAATATTTCCCAGATTTATAATGTTCATATAATACTATCTAATTTAGTTAAATTTTCAAACTATTTTTTACAACTAATAGACATGTTATAATTGAAGTAGTTATACTTATTTGAATAATTTAAATTCATTTATTTGCTTATTTATATTGACTTAATTCAATATTTTTTAATATTTAATCAATAAGAACAAAGTTGCAGGGCATTATAAAATGAAGAACCTAAAATAATGCTATTTATACTCTATAATTGTGTTCTGTTTCTTCTATAAAATCATTTATAATTCCTTATAAGATCAATCAAGTCGTTCAATTTACGCTTTTAATTGTAAAAGAGAGTATCCGGTAAAAGACTTGAAATTCATATTTAAATTAAAGATATTTCTAAAGATAAGCGAATTTCAAGATTATTTTGTTCTAATTAATTAATCACTTATACGATGACTCACTCCCTTTTAAATTGCTTTGCTTTCTTATTTATAATTCTTTATTAACTTTTCATTTACTAATTAAGTTTGTCCCCTCTCTCTCTATCCTTCTAATCTCTGTAACTGCCTTCTTTATCTTTGTGGGATGAGCTGTGGCGATGAGAACTCTAGCTAATCTGGTTAAAATTAGAACTATTCTTATGATCATTTGAATTTTATTTTCCATTTTTGGCAGAAGAAAATAACTTTAATTCGCCTGATTCTACTGAACTATCCCTGCCACTTCTTCTTCCTCTACTACGCGAGTGCTTTTTAGTTTTCTTAGCCTATTTAAAGGATTAGGTAAATAAAAGGAAGATTATTTATTCATCCTTCAAAGCTTAAACCACCTCTATGAATGACTTTTGCTTTATTTCTTTACTTAAAAGAGCAAATTTCTCCCTCTTTTTCAATCCAGAGTAGATTGTCCGCATATACTTCAGTTTTGGCTAAGTTGACTATGTTTCTTAAATACTTTTCGAGGTTCTTTTATATTTTTGCCAACTTTTTAGCTTTCTCTTATTCTCTTTAAGCAAAGATACAGAAAAGTTCAATAATAAAAATCACGAATATTATACCAATAAAAAATAAAAAACATTCTTATTTAACTTACTTTTATTTCACTTTATAGAGGTAGTATTCATGAAGAATTACTAAAGCTTTGGTGCTTAGCTATTAATATTCGGAATGCTGTCTCAATATTTCATCAAATGCTTAAAATTCAACATTACTGGGGAATCTTATTCCTTTGCCCTAAATTTAAATAAATTGGATTAAATTAAATCAAACCTTAATGAGAGACTTGAAATAAAAAAGCTTATGAATTTTCAGCAAATCTTTCTCCTCATTAAGAGCATCTTCAATTTACTCGTGAGCTGATGATCCTGGTTACTCAACGAGATTTGTGTATCGAGTGTCATCTTTGAATTCCTTCACAAAGTTTCTCCACTTTGATCTGTGTGACAACTCTCTAGATTGAAGTTTTTCTTCTAATAGTTTTTACGAAATTCTCTCTGTTTGTTCTTCCAAGCGGCGCTTCTCAAAATTCTTTGTTTGAAATTCTTATCTCTCAAGAGCCTTGATGTACTCCTCTAAAGTTCTTTATCAAATTCAAAACCCTTTATTATATCTTACGTAATTTAATCAATTATTTCAGCAGATTTAAATAGTGAATCATCTGTTAGATTCGTTAATAATTCTTTCCATTTTGCTTAACCAGGTATGTTGAGTTTAGAGAAATGCTCTTTCAACTTATCAATAATTTTCTCTCTATTAAATAAAAACTTAATTTTACAATTATATCTTACCCCTATTCTCTTTTCACTTCGCGCTCATTAATCATTATTTCGTCGATGTAATCTTGAAAAATCTTTTCTGTGTCTTTCTCTTCCACACTATTAAACCTTGAATCACTTTAGAACTGCTTAGCTGCTATGTAATATTTGCTTAGACTATTCAAGTTTTTTGTCTTACTTAGTAGCTCTAAGAACCCTTTTTTTCACTAAAAAATAATGTTTATGGCAAAAACTGCATGCCTGTTGTCTTCTATTTCTAGCATCGTTCCTCTCCTTATTTTTGATATCATTGATATAGTCAATAAATGCTTGCTTTCTCTCACTAATAGTATTCAATGCCTTGATTCTTGGATCGTTCATGACTACTCTATTCGCATCTTCCCACTTCCAAGACGCTGTGACTCCTGATTCTCTCAAGGCTTCTTTAAAAACATGCAAAGCATCCTCTTTAGAAAGATTGTCGAAACTACGAAAGACCTTTTTATCAGCTAATTACAAATATTTATATGAAGCAGTAATTATTACTTATTTTCTCTTCAGTCCTGAAGTAGTTCAAAATTAGATAAATATCTCGAACAATATCATCCTTCAAAGCTGTGTCCAATGCCTTTTTCAAAAATTATTCAGTTGGGTCTAAAGAACTTGGTAACTGATTAAAGTTTGTATAGATTGATCAGGCGCATATCCAGGATACAATGTGTTCTAATTTATAGGAGTATAAATAATATCTATTTTAAATTACATATATTTTATCAAAATTTATTTTTTCAAACCTTTAATTTGGTTGCTGATAGTAAGGCTATTGTAGTTGTGACTACATTTAAGACTAATTTTAGTTAGGGTTCCCTAACTATTTTGGCAAGTTGAGATTCCTTTAAGAAAAAAGTGGCGATATATCTTCTTGCTTTTGCTAATTAAGTGGAGCTCCACCATTCTAATAAGCTTAATGTTGCCTCATCAAGCTCATTAATTGAAGCTTATATTTAAATAAGTATGCCTTAAATTTAAAGGAAAATAGTTAAAGCTATTATGTCAATAAATATAACAAGCTGTCTATTTCCTTTTGCTTGAGAGCTATCGTCTTATCTTGTACTGTATAATCTTACTCTAAAAATATTTGTTAAATATCAATTTCTAAACTAATAATCATTATTAAAGCACTTTTCTTTTCCTTATTAATGCAAGTATGCACCCCACAAATGAAATGTAGTGTATTTTATTTGACATATTATTTACTATTTTGTTGAAATAAATGAGATCACCTCTCTCGTTTTTAATTTCGATCCAGTCCGACATGTTTGATAAGTAATTTTGAATCTTTAATTAATAATAAATAAATTGACTTACTCACTGGCAATATTCAATTTGAAGTCTTAATTCATTTTAGAAAAGTAGATTAAAGTAATCTTTAAAATCAAACGAAATAAACTTAACTATTAAAAATAGGAATAGTCTAAACTTAAAAATTAATAATATGTGAATTAGACTCATTGTAATATAATATTTCATTAAAATTGATTAGTTAAGGAAATTAAAGAATGAAATATTCAATGCTGTAACTAATTGTCATTAGTAAATCAACTAATAAATCATTTTAGTCAACATGCCACGGATGTCATAATTCATGCAATTTTTAAGAATCCAAATAATTTGTCTTTACATCCACGATTTTTTAATGCTTTTTAGGTATTTTTAGATTTTCTGATACCATTTTAATCTCTTTTTTTATTCTTATTCTCATTCGATCTCTAAGTGCTTCAATGTCTACGTTTTATTTTAAGAAAATTTCTATGAATCTAAATAATCATTGATAATAAACTGATTCAGAGCTTTCTCTTGGGGAGGCCGGATCTAGATTTCCAGTTGTCAGATTACTGTCTAGGTTAATTGATGCGCTATAGAACATTAGACTACTATCTTTATCGGATTTTATTCCTATTATAAATTTATTTCAATTTAATAAAAATAAACTTACTTGATAATCAAATAATTTTATGTATTTGTAATAAATTAAAAGTTTTTATTTTTTATGTTATAAGTAAAAATCATGTTCATAAATTATCATTGATTAAATCAGTTATTATATTGATTATTAATAACCCTTAAAAATTTGAATAAAATACTACTATTTATTTAGTAAATAAGAACTCTAAAAATTTCACAGAGTTTCAAATTAAAATTTACAGTATAAACTTAAATTATTCCGCTATCTGTCAGGTTGCTGATGTTATCTTCCATATCCTCACTATCATATTGCTATCCATCATCACTTGTTATTTCTTCTTAATCACTGTCAATTATGTCTGTACCACTTAAATTTGTACTTTTTGATTTCTTACTTTAAAACAAAATGTCCCAATTATTCCCTGTATTTTTCGATTGCATTTCTGTTTAATTCTGTGACTCCTCTTGTGGTGGTTAAACTATTAGATATTTCATATAATAAATGTTATAGTTAAAACATTATTTTGATATTTCTTGGGAACTAAACAATTAAACACCGCTCCGATATTAGCTAATCTATTAAGGTATTTAGGGGGTCCTCTGCCCAATATCAGTATTAGAAACTCATTTATAAATGTATTGCAGTTTTGTTTTAGCATGTCATACTTATTTTTCATCTGCTTTATTTAAAATGAAAGGTAAAATCGATTTTAAAATTTGCATAAATATTCTTACTAGTTTTTATAAGAATTAGCAAACATTAATATTTTATTGTCAATTGAATTCATTATAATTTATTCTTTAAAGCAAAGTGAATATATTAGTGTATGTCAACGTATAAGACATTCTCAAATAAAATAAATACGTTGATTGCATAGGAGTTGGAGTATATCATACTAGTAAGTTAATGAAAAATAAAATTAAGTACAAATGAGTATATCTTACACCATTACTTACATACGAGACAAAATTAAAGAGGACTTTCTTCATAATTCTGACATAAACCTAATAGCTTATCATCTCTAATTATATTGGGATGGTTCTATACTCGACAAATATTATTAAAAGCAGCATCAATTATTATTTTATTATGAGGAACAATAAAAATATTTTCTATATTATATGATGAAAATCAGCTTTAAACTTATTTAAGTTCAAATGCATCATTATAATGATTTTTATCATCAAAGAAAGCTTGACTACTAATTTTTAATATTCATATTTACATTTCATATTGGCAATGATAAATCCCATTTACTTATAACTTATTTTTTACTATGATAAAATTATTAACGATTTCTTTTGTTTTTAGGAGGTGAGATAAATGGTAGTGAATATGCATATAAAGGTAATTCTCTAGTGGAATGCACAGGGGTGCATGAAATGTCTCCTAAAGATCATGATGTTTTTGTTTTTAAGCATAGTCTAATTGTTGGAGAAATAGATGATGAAGAAAAAGTATGAAGTTGTATACAAATATCGTGCTAATTAATATGACATGCTTAAAATAAATTAAAATAAAGATGGGATATAAAATGATTATAATATATCAATCATAAATTTAACTTGAATTTTTATGAAATTTAGGACTAAATTTTCTAAGCCTTAAGCGAAACTGATATTCTTTAGACTCTAAGGAATCAAATTAGTTAAATAACATCTATAATACTGATGGTAGATTAAGATGCTTAAAAGACATCTCATAATCATAGACGCTTTAAAACGGAAAACTAATATAGAAAATTAACAACAATTAAAAAATAAAAGCCATTAAAAGATTACATAAAGATCTGTAGACCTTTAATACTCTGAAAAAAGTAAAATACTCAACCCCAATAACTAGGTGCTATCCAATAACGAAAAAGAATATCAAAGACTATAAGATCTGCATTTAAAGCTTTAAAAACGTCTAGAAATATTAGAATAGCCAGATTATCTGTAACAGTTACAAACTGATATCGGTTATGAATAAAAATAGCATAAAGAGCTTACTTTGATGCAGAAAAATTTACTGAAATAATCTGCTCTTATAGATAAGAATCTTATGATTAAAACTAGCAGCAATAATTAAATCTAAGACACCCCAAAAACTAATAATTAATCCTTGTTGCTATTGAAAATCTAGGAGATAATGTCTCTTAATGACTTACACTCTAAGAAAGTAATCTTGATTTAATAAGACACATAGAATTTATAATTGTAAAGAGAATAATTAGAGCTAAAATTTAAGAATGCTTTGAGGCAAAATCAAAAGCTGAGGCAGATTGCCGGGCAGTATGGAGTAGACGTAGAAACTATTATTCAAAACGTAAAAGCCTTAAAAAATAGTAAGAATAATCTGCAGAATTCAGCCATTGAATCTTTATAAGCCAAATCTGAAGATTGATTGAAAAGTGAAATAAAAAGGCTAAAAATTGAATTACAATACTCTTAAGGATAATAAAGGAAGTTATTGAATGAATACAAAAAGAAGCAAGAAAATTGTTAGGCTTAAGAATTGATATAAGAAGAAGCTCAAAGCTGTATCAATGAAAAAGTAAAGAAAGAAATAATTAGTTAGTATTAAATAAATTTTATAGATATAGATCGAGAAACTAATTTAATGAATTAAGGATAAATAAAAGGATGTTTTAACTGTTTGTTAATAACAATATAATTTTAGCTGGATCGTACAAAAGGCTCAAGCAATAAATAATAAATCACATGCTAATTTCGGAGTCATTATTTAATAGGAAGTTAAGGATATAAAATAATCAAAAGCTCCCATAGTTGAATAGAATGAATAAAATATTTAGCAATCAAACAAATAAGAAACATCAGCAAAAAAAACATGCATCTGAACAGGGATAAGTATCAACTTACAACTAATTTGCCTAAAAATATAATATAAATTAAGGATTCTATAAATGATAGAGCTTAGGTAACTTATCATTAATCAACATTAAATTCTAAGTAATAATAAGAAACAGAAGTTTTGAACTCTTATGTGTAGAAAGCAAAGTTTCTACCTGAAACTAATTTAAAGCCATCCATAGAAAATGTTGATTATCTTGCAATAACAATAAATTAAAAAGATGATTTTGCGAAATTAAAAGATATCCAACTGACTTATTTAGCGTACAAATATATTATTTTGAGTTAGATTTAGACTTAATCTGCTTTTATTAATAATTTGAATTCCATCACTTCAACTAAAATTCCATAAATAATGATTAAGTAATAACTAAAAACGATAAACAGTCAAATATGCCAATATCTGACAAAATCATGCATGACAGTAATATCTCTTATTAGAAGAAAATAATCTTGTCATAGGATTCAACAGAAAACATTCAATTTATTCACATCAATGAACATCCTCAATAGATTGATATGATTTATGCGGCTCGATAATAATTAACTTAATAGTATCAACCCATCGTATTGGCACAATACAGTAGTTAAATAAAAGAATCCTATGGTACTAACAGTGATCCACAAGAACAGTAATAGTAGTAATAATAATTAAATGCGATTTTATCTATCATGAGAAAAAAGTGTTTTCAAAGCCTAATTTTGCGATAAAAAAGAAATTCTGAGTGCTTTAAATAATTGATTTCTCAAAATATACCACCAACGAAAAGTTGCTAAAAATACTCATTGTTAGTAAATCTATTAAATTTATTTTACTATACTTCTTAATGTACAAATTTCAAGTTGAAAATAATTTAAGAAAATAAGACCAAAATTATTCAGTAACCTATAAACGACTTCTAAATAGAAACTAAGAATTATTAAAGTCAGCAGAATAGAATAAAATATCATTACGATAAAACGAATTTAAAACTGAAGTCCCAGTTAGGTCTTTAAGATAAGATAATCAATAATAGTCATTGTCATTAAACGAGCCATTTGATATAATTTAAATAAGAAGATAGTAATAATTCAGGTATTTTTGTATTAAAACAATGGAATTTAGAGAAGAATTAGTAATATGAAGTCTAAAAAACGGTAACGCCCCCTAAAATATAACGACTAAATCTCTTTATAACCAAATCATAATAAAATGTCACCCATTAAGCATTCTATAACAAAAAATAAACGATTTTATTAAGTTTATTTATGATATTTCTCATACAGTTCTAAGGCAATATAACTTTAAATACTTCCAAATCAACTCTTTTATGATTAAATTTATATGATAATTAAGAAAATTTTCTTAGATTAAATTTTGGAATTCAACTGTGATAAGATCAGAAATTCGGCTAATCATCAATTAAATTAATTATAGAGATTTATTAATATAATAAATAATTGCTTATTAAATGTATCATCTTATTTAAAAATTATTTTTAAAGTTATGAGGAACAACAACAAAAACAAATTTGCAATAAAAATATAGGCAGCATCTGCAATAAATTAAATTATTTAAGAATTATAGGTTTTTTAATGAAAAATTTATTAAAAGCGAAGAAAATTGAAACAAGGTTCTTCCTAAACTAATCTGCAGCCTAGAATAATATTAATCAGCATAAAGAATTCTAAATTAAACCATAAACTTCGCATTCTATTTCAAAAATATAATTTAAATATAATAAACAGCAAATGACTTAATTGCATATTTAATAACTCTAATTTATGCAGATTAGTTTATTTACTTTTTATGCTATAAAACTAGGGATAAAAGAGACATATTAAATACTACTGCACCGATAAACCTGAACATGGGTTATCTATCGTAAGGGACAGGCAGCGGTGGGGTGGCGGAAGTGTTCACAATTATAACAATAACAATTTTCATAATAGTTCTAGCATCAGAGATAATATTGAAAAATACATAAGAATAGGAAATTAAAGAAATAGAGATTAATACAGTAAATATATGTAATTACAACTGCCACTGATTACTAAGAATTCTAATCGTAATTCAAAATTAAATAATTAAATAAATATTTATTGATTGTGCAAAGTGTGCAAATAAATATCATTAAATTACGGGGTGTAGCTATTGTGCAAAAATGTCAAAGTGAAATATATAATTAAATTAAAATATATTAAATGTCTAAGACGAGTTGAGATCAGATATGTACGTTGAACAAAAAGTTCTACTTCACTGATAATGAAAGAGATCAAACTGAGATAAGAGATTGCTGTTACAATGTCTTCCCTCTTTTCTTTGGCACATAATTCGATACTGCTGATTGTGATTTCTTTGCTAGAGGTGTAATTGATCTAAATACCGATGATGATGACATTCGGGCATACTCGGATACTCCTCAGCTACAAGAAATTAAGACTGTTAAAGAAGGCTTTATTATGAGATTAAAAATTATTGGAGTTGTTGAATTCTTGGCAGAATAAATTCTTGCATTAGACATGAATGACGAAGTTGTTACTAGCAGCAATGACTCAGACGATTTATTCTGCTAAATTTAATATACTGCTCTCACTGGATAGGTTCCCACAACTTCCAAGCACTTAATTGCCTCAATCGATAAGACAGATGGGCAACTTAAGATATCATTAAATATTTTCAACATTCCTTAAGAAGGCAAACATTGTCATTTCTGTGAAGTTATAGACATTGCTATATATATATATTTTTGCACAATAGCTACCACCCCCGTAATTTGATAATATTTATCTGCCCACTTTGCACAATCAATAAATATTTATTAAATTATTTAATTATGAATTACGATTAGAACTCTTAGTAATCAGTGGCAGTTGTAATTACATATATTTACAGTATTAATCTCTATTTCTTTGATTTCCTATTCTTATATATCAATAATAATAATAACAACAGTATACCTCACATAACCAAACACTCGTCAGTAAGAGTGGCTAATGACAATAGCTTATAATTTTATTTTTCAAATTATTTTGATGATATATGAGTAGTGAGAATGAAATTTTTTCGATTTTTATTATAAACCAGAACTATCAGATAAACTTTAATTAGGCCGATTATTC
Source organism: Oxytricha trifallax (assembly GCA_000711775.1). Classification (NCBI taxonomy): domain Eukaryota; phylum Ciliophora; class Spirotrichea; order Sporadotrichida; family Oxytrichidae; genus Oxytricha; species Oxytricha trifallax. The sequence continues at coordinate 18,929 of ARYC01007193.1, forward strand.
TTTTGGAACAGCTGGAACCAACAATAACAATAGTAATAATACAGGAGGCTTTTCATTTTATCCATCAAGATTAACTCATCAGGCGATTACACAAGCGAATACAAATAAGCATCTTATGATATTTAAATGAAAGAAAACTATAAAATATTTGGTAATTGAGTGAAGTAAATTTAGTATCACTAGGCAGTATATTTCGTTTAAGGTAAAAACGCATAGAATTAAAATATCGCTGGAGGTAGAAATTCATCAACTGCTCATGGCGGCAAGCGAATATTATCCCACTCAAGACAATCTACAAATGCTCATCAAACAACTGTAAACATTAAATTCTATAAAATACTTTTAAAATTTGGTGGGCTTCGAGGTAGTGATACTGGCATTGTTGGAGTAGTAGGTTAGATAACTCCTATAAACGGAAATGCATATATAAACTAGTAGTAGATTCTTCATGGCGGATAATAAATATGATTAAAAAGTCCTCCCCTTTTACAATAGTATTTAATATTAATTGGACCGACTACAACAGGTAACGCAGGGAATAACCTAAGATCAAAATGGGCTAGAGGCCTCGTAACTGAAGTGAACAGCAAAAATAATTCACCTGCTGGGACATTTCAAACAAACAATAAAACTGTTAGTTTTATCAATAAATATTCACATTTTGACAATACTTGATACAACATATGCAAGATTCGTGTTTATGCAATATCAAAAATAATCTTGTAAATTAGAAGAGAAATGTATAATTTATTTTATCCTTAAGAATTCAAAAGAATACAAAAATACTCAAATTATTAATAAATATACTTAAATATAAACTGTACAAAAATTTGCTACACGCATTATTATAACTTTCATTCAAGAAATCAAACAATTATTGATTTCGAAGTCTTTATTTTAATTGTTATCAATGAAATAGCATCATTGACTTTATCCTATAAGACTTCCTGTTTTGCAATATAAATATTCATTCTTATTAATCAAATTATTGCCTTAATTTTATTAAAACTGTTATTCTTTACTATATGAAATAATTAAGCCATTGGTGTTCAAGTAGTTATTCTGTGTGGTGCTAGTCAATACTTCTGTGTAGTGCTAGTCAATACTGTTGTATTATTGAGATTGTTCAATGGTTCACCATCCTAGCTCATCACTATATAGTTGTTATTCCCTTGGCTGCCTCCATAGTGTGGGGAGGTTGCAAATGAAGAGACTATACTAGGAACGCAACTTGGATGGATGGGACTGTTCAAGTTGTTATGAGGATTAGTGCTGGTGTTATCACTCATAGGATTACCAATACTGCTAAGTATCATTGAATCTTTTTTATTCACCACATTAGATCCACCTCTCTGAAAACTTACATATCCCTCAACTTGCTGCTCTAAAACTTTGAATTAAAACAAGGAAAAAATTGATTTCATTTAATTTTAAGTAGAGTCTATAAAAGAGGGAAGTTTGGATGAAAACTGAAAAATAATCTGTTTTGAGGGGATTAAACAGCATATTATTACTATTGTTATTAATAGTTAGGAGCTGTTTCTTAACGACCATTTCCTGATGGCGATCTTGAGTCATGAGGTGAACCAGCTGCTGTGTTATAGTATGCTTAGTAAGCTTCTGAATTATATATTTGCTGAGCTTTTTGATTGTTTGATTTTTTTGCTTATCTGTGATAACTGTGGTTTTGTTAAAACCAGCATGCTATTAGATGTTATTACTCTAAGCTCCCGTGCTATATAATAAAATATAAAATAATAAAAATCTGTAAAAACATTTGGCTTAATAATATCTTTACTTGTAGTTTTGGCTGCTTCTAATTCGATCTTTAGCTCTAATACTTTATTTATTTTCATTCTTTTCTACAGCTGGTACTGTAGTGCTTACAACATATTAAGTTTTATTTAACTAGTTTACAATTATTGATGAATTGCTCTAATTATTTTGGGAAAGATTATTTTATTGAGGTTTTGTTGAGAAAGAACGTGTTTTGTTCATAAAAAATTATTCTGTCTAAGTTGTTTTACCCTACACCCATGGATCACAATAAAGTTCAGCAGCGGATGGTCTCTTTTCTGTGTCAACTTATAATATTCTTGCTAATATTGCTCTTGGTCCTGAAGGCACATGCTAGAGTATGATTAAATCTGCTTTCATGATCTTTTTATTTAACTCTTTATCATTTTACTCCCTAAACGGAAAACACCCACAGAAAAATCAAACATAAGTACTCCACTTGCCCAAATATAAGCAGGTGGTCCGCAAAACTCTTTCTTTGCTACAATATCTGGGGCCATATAACTATGTGTTCCACAAAATATCTTTATTTTCTTGTCATTTGGAATACACGCACTGAAGCCAAAGTCTATAATTTTTACATTTCCTCTTGAGTCTTGCATTATATTTTCAAGTTTAATGTCTCTATGTGCTACGCATTTACTGTGGCAATATTACAAAGCACTTATAACCTGTTTGTAAATTCTACTTGCATCTTCTTCATCCATCCTCCGATTAGACTTTGACTTCAAAAATCCATGAGTTGAACCTCCACTAACATATTCCATTACTAATATTACTTAATCTTCAGTTTCAATTGCTTCATATAATTTTGCTATATGAGTATGATTTTTCCATTAACTTTATTTCACTTCTCACTGACTTTTTTCTTTGAATTTCCTTCATTTTCTCTTTTTCATAGATTTTAAGAGCTTTTTATTCCCAGTTTTCATATGCATGCCAATGTGAACCGGTGCATAAGCTCCTTGACCAATTTACTTGCCGATTACATAATCATCTAATGAATGTCTCTCTGAGAAAATTATTTCTACTTCTTATTATTATTGTCCAATATTTGAGGTTTGTTTTGCCGTAGTTGTCATGGCTTCTTCAGTCTTTTTCTTAATCATAATTTACTCTTTAGTATTTTAAACTTTAGCATTTTGATCAAGAAATCTTTCTTCATCGTTTGTGTCTGCCCTTTGATTATCTTGAGTTTTAGTAGGGAGAAATATATTTGAGGTAGGGGTATTGGGGTTTTACATATTAAAATTTGTAGTTTATTATTTTTATTAAACATCTTCGTGTCACTTTATCTAAATGAGTCCAAGTCCTTTTCTATTTTATTAAAATCATATGAGGTACCCACCGGAGGATAGTTCACTTGCGACGACGCTCTCCTAGATGCTCCAGCTGTTTTTATGTTTCTATATATAACTTAAGTTGTTTAACTCATGTCATTGCCACTTACACTAGCCTTAGGACTAGAAGGTTAAAAGAAGAAATTATTTATTGTGAATTGATTAGATAAGTTTTTGGCTTAGATTATCATTTAAGTCTGAGGTGATTGTTGATTTACACCGTTTATTATGCTTGCAGCTGAGGTGTGTTTACTATTTATATCTTACAAAATGTCTCGTTTGTTTCTCGAGAAATTATATATATTCTTAAACATCACCTGATTGTACTATATTAATACCTCCGTTTGTGTTGATGTTTCTTTTAATAAGTAAAAAGTAGCAATACTTTTAATTTTATTGATTTTAGTAAACAAAAATTCTATTTAAATTATTAAGGTAGAATTTTTTGAAAATAAATCGAATTTTAATTGAAAATTAACACGAATTATAATTGAGTCATAGCTCATCACCCACAGAGACCCATCCCTCCCTCAAATTATTTTTGCGTGCAAAAAGTTCAATATACCACCCAGCTGGGCAAAGTCTCTCTAAAATATCTTTAATTGCCTCTGGTTTTTCAGAATTAGAACACGGAATAACTTCTATTATGTCATCAGCAGTGAAAGCTTTCATGTTAGATGGAACATTTCCCTTCAGTCCAATTAGACAAATCTCTTTGCTGTGTTTTAAGTGATATCCAGGTCATTTTTATATTTAGTGTGCTGCCCTTTTTTGATCCGACAAATACTATCAACAATTCTAATATATATGAAATCAGACAATATTTAACTTACCGATATCCTTTAAGTAGCATAAAAGCTATAGCATCTACAAATTTTTGTGCAACTGTCCACATTAGTAAGTAACCTTCATCCTACAAATCTTCTATTTCTAGATTGTATAAAAACTTAGTAGAGAGAGTGTTATAGGGGATAAATTCCTGACCTGTTTCTGTAGTAAAGTTTATGCCCCATGCAAAATCCATAGTTACAACTTAAAACTTTTATCCAGTAAATTTCTTATGGACATCTCCAATGTTCTTACAGGTACCGGTTTTTGATAAATCTGCATTAATTGGAATGGAAGGAATTTTTTATTCTTAGCATTTTAGTTGTTCGATGTTAATTCTTGACTCATCAATTAGGGTTGAATATTTCTTTAGTATTTCATCATATTCTTATCTTTCATTTTTAATTTGGTAAACTAATTATTGCATTTGCTGGTTGTGAGTTAGTTAAATTTTGTTAGTAATTTTATTTTGCACTTATTATTACTACTCACTAAGAAAACCAATTGTTTCGTAGACTATCTGATTTATGTATGAATAACATTTATTGATAAACATTATCTATTTATGATAACTCTAAATGTCTCTAGAGTTAAACTCGCATTAAAATACTTAAAGTTGTCTCTCTATATTTTCCTTGGTGAATTCAATTAAGTTTAACCAGTGTTTGTAATTTTTTACAGCTGTTTATTCTCCTTGCTTTTGAAATTTCCTGGGTTTACATATTTAAGTATAAGTTTTTCACCTTTTTTTCCTTTTTTGTTAATTTTTAAGTTTGAATAAGAAGCTGAATCATGGAGGTTTTACAATTTATTTGCTCAAGTATTAATAATTCACAATTTTGTTGGTTGGGTGATGTAGTATTAATATAGTCAACATCTTTGCAAAAACTGTTACTTTTGAACTTCTATAGAACTGAATTAAATTCAATTTTAGTTAATTAAGTGAATTCATCCTCGCTCTCATATGATCTTGTATGCTTAGTCTATCAGTTTTAATTTCCTTTCCTTGTTCTTTAGAATTTTGTTTCGTGATTTGGTTATTATATGAAACCTTTTAAATACTGATTTTCTCATCTGTTTATCTGTAATCTCGATCTCTTTAAATTCTAAAGCCATTCAATTATATCCCTTAGTCCACCAACAACTTTTAATGACAATTAATTACGTGAGAAGTAATAGACTTGCTATTAACACGGGGAAATGCTTTATTGGCACTTTCAAAATACAGGCATACGTAAACATTCCTATTCTTTATTGGGCTGTTTTAGAATTGATTTTGTTTTTGATGTTGAGTCTTAGTTTTACACATTTACACTAGTTGAGAATCTTTTTAGAATTAATTTTTTTAATTATCTATTGTCCAGATATTAAAAGACTTTATGATTTGTTATGAACTTTTAAAATGGTTTGAAAGTTGTTAATTATAAAAGCTGGTTAATTTATTAGAAAATAATTTTATGTTTTCTTGAATTTAGATTTTATCTGTAGAACTCATAGTTTTTTTTAATTAATACTATCCGTAATTTCTTAGATAAACTTTTTCCTTATACTGAACGAATCTGGCTATAAAGCTTTATTGTTTTGAATGAAGCTCTATTGCTTTTTTTTATTAGAACTCATTTAGATAGGTAATTATTATTTCTACATAATTGGTACGCATACTTAAGTTCTTAAAAATGGGGCATTCTAAAAAAGAATTAGGTGGTGAGCAAAATTAAGTAAAAAAAATTTATAAGGTTTTTAATACCAAACCAAAGTTTTAGGGAATATATTTGGCAGATAATTTTTTCACCATTTATAGTTTAATATTAATTTATAAACTATTTTGTTGAATTATTGCAAAAAATTTTATGCTTTTTAAGCAAACTATTCAATGTGTATTTAACTAATAACAGGATAACTCCTATTTTTATTCGTTTGCTGATTTTTACTTAATTAATTTATTAACCACTTTGCGCTTAATTTACTTGGTTTGTAAAATTTTAGAAATTTTAAGTAGTTCTTAAATTTTTTCATAATATAATCTGAAATTTTGACTTGGATAATATTTTTCAGATAGAAATATCAACTATCTTATCAAACAGTCAGATAAATATTTTGATAAGGGGTTTTGGGGAAGGGCTTATAAGCCCAGATTATTTGAGCTTATAAGCTCTTTTAGTTAAATATAAAGTATGTAGTAAAAACTTTCAGAATAAAATATTTTAATTACACTTGCCTAATGATGATTGATTAACAATCATATTTTAATGTAAGATCTTTTTAAAAATATATAAAATGCTTAGTAAATTTGGATAAAAAATTTAGTTACTTTAATAATGCTAAAACATAAAATTTAATTTATTTCATGAATTTTCGTTTATTATAAATCAAATATAGTCTTATAAAATATTTATATATTGGAGCTTAAAAGCCCACATAATTTGAGCTTATAAGCCCATTATTCGGAAAATTAACTAATCATAATTTCTCATTTTTAATTTAAGCTAAACAATGAAAATATTAGTTTGTTTGTTATTTTTTTCTAAGTAACAGTAATAAGTAAAATTATATAATTTTTATTTTTGTTTTATAAAAAATTACCTTTTACTAGAATTGAATGACTAGACGTCGGATTATTATTTAAAAATAATTACAGCTTATTGATTAATCTCTTTATATATGAGCTTATAAGCTCTAAAAATGCGGGCTTATTAGCCCACCCCAAAACCCCTTTTTTAATTATAGTTAACTTTTGCTAGAATGTTTTTATGATAATTCTTTATATTTTAATGGGTATAATTGTAATTTAAAGACCTGTCTTAAATTATCTCTGTTTAAATGAAATTAAAATTGATTAATTTTATTAAGCTTCTTAAAATTATTTCTTTTAAGTTTATTTAAGGGAAATTAGGAAGAATATAAATTTTTATAATTAATTTAAAGTTAAACTTGAATGAGGTAGTTTAGTAATATGTAAGATTTGTTTTAACTGCCTGAATTATCTCTAGTAAGTTCCACTTACCTTTTATAATAGCGCTTGAAAAATATAGGGGGGGTCTAAGTCGGTACCACTCAATTTTTGAAATCCTAAGTCGGTGCCATATGAAAAAAGTTTTTTTGATTCAAAAATATAAATATTTATTTTAAAGTTAACTTATTTTATATTTTGATAACATTTTTTAATTAATAATTTAAAGAATTTTAATGTAAAGAAAAAAAAAGACATGAAGAGATTGTAAATACCGCTGATAAAATTATTAATGTTTTACAATTTTTGAAGGATATCAAAAATGTTATTGAAGCACTTTAAGATATTGGGATTCTTGAGAGATGTGAAATGCAGTGTATGTTTACTTAATATGGAACTAAGATTAAGAAATAACACATCTGTCCATGAAGAATTCAAATTTAATATGTTATTCAATAATAGCAACAATAATATTAATAAAATGATGATGTAGAAAATGATAATGAAAATGATGAAGATTATGAAGAAGAATTTGAAGAAGAAAAGAAATAAGGACAAGATTTTGAAATGTAAGATGAAGATGAAAACAACAATGAAAATACAAGACCAAGAAATTTTAGAGGTACAAACTAAATTGAAAGCTTATGGTTTTAACTAAAAA
>ARYC01007194.1:0-16643 GCA_000711775.1 Oxytricha trifallax
TTGCAATAAGCAATATAACCATTCAAGCGATTTAAAAGTTCACCTATAAAACCATCATGGCAAGAAGTTTGAAGTCATAGATCCTGAGACTGGTGAGGTCTTCCTTCAAAAAAGAAAGCCAAGAGACCCTTTAGAATCCTTGGAACAAAGAGTTAAGAAAGAAAATAAGCTTATTAAAGCAGTTAGAAACCTCCAGCTTCTGAGATAGTGAAAATCACTCTGAAGATACAAGCACTAAAGCTTCCAATTTTAAAAGTAATTGACCTTAAAGTATGTAAGGAAAGTTATCTTATACTTGAGGACAAGTTTGAGAAAAAGGTCATAACTGATAAGTAGTTCACATACAAGATTTATCCATTCAACTACTTTAAATGCGATGACAAGTATCAAATGAAATTTGTCAATGAGTACTAAGCTCTTACTAAAGCAAGGGATAGACATTGCAGATTTATTATTAAGCTCGATGCAATACTGCTTGCTCAAGATCATGTTGCTTTTCGCTTCCCTCTATATTAAATGACATTAAGAGACTACATTTAAGATTAAAGAGTTCCAAAGTAGCTACCTCTTATTCTTACAAATGTTTGCAAAGGCATAGAAGAGCTGACACTTTAGGGTATGTTCATAGAGACTTGAAGCCTGAGAATAATATGCTTGAATTTTCACCTCTCAAAGTAGTAATAATTGATTTCAATAGATCATAAAGAGTGGAAGCTTCAGGACTTGGCAACAATTATGGTACTCCTGGATACTTTCCAGAAAGGGAGGACTGGAGAGATGGTGATATTAAGTGGGATGTATGGGCTCTAGCAGCAATTATTGCTGAATGCGATATGCAAAGAAATGATTACTATAGCTGTAAGAGAGAGAAAGATTCAAAGCAGAGAATACAGCAATATTCTAGACTAGAATAAGATAAAAGGTAAAATGAAAGATATGGCTGAGCAGATTATCTTAAGACCAAACCACAGAGCAGAGCAAACAATAGACTAAATGATCAACTGGATAGGAGATATCAAATTTAGAAAATTAGCACATGATGCCAAGGTATAGTTTGAGTGAATAGTAAAAATAAAACCCCTCTAATACACACTACTATACGATTACATTTAAACATTAAACCCCTACATAAACCCTATTATAACCCTAATAAAGTATGCACTAATAGTCTACTTTTATCAATCAAAAACTCAATCAAACTACTGAAAGGGTTTTGGGGTTTTGAATACGGTTTTGAACTTTAATTAACTAGTTTTAAATAAATTAGTAACACCACTAATTAAATATATTATTATTAGGAGCAATTTTATGTAGAAAGTTAGCAAATTTAACATTTTTTGACAAAATTACTATATATTGTAAAAGATCAAATATTTTATATTTAAAAAAAGTATGATTTTTTTGGAAAAAATCTTGATTCTTTATATATCTTGACAATTGGCTTTCCATATCTTTTGTAAATATTTATTATCATCTATTCCTCAATCAACCACATATTTAACTGTAGATCCTATTTTTATAATACCCCATGATCTTCTCTGAGAATATTCTTAACCAGTAAGACAGTGACAGACACCTCAATCAGAGTAGTTACCTGACATATGACATTTACACATCAAGTAATGGTATTTTTATAAGAATTGCGATGAATTTTTGGCAAAACAATTTCATGAACCATTAAATATTTTTCATAACGAAATGGAGGTTTTATTTCCTTTACGAGGTTTCTAAGCCTTTGAAAAAGCGCGCATTTGATAGAATCTAATCTTCTTGGGCTCGTTAGTCGTCATGCCTTATTCAAAACTCCTTTATAATAGCTTATTCTGATGAGCACCTCACAATTAAGAATAGAGTGGAATCGAGAGATCTCGGAGGGTAGTTATTATTTTTTTTAAATGAAAAAAGTGTGAGATTCTAGTTGAGGAACTCGTTAACCTGATACCAATATTCATTTGTTATTGTAATATTCAATACACTTAGTCAACAATCAAAGGGAAAGATACAATTAATTTTATTTTGGAGCAAATTTTTTTAAAACGCTTTTGATTTATTATTCAAGATCAAATGATTTATGTTGAAATTTAATTATTTTATTCATAACAGAGTAGCTGATAGAATTTATTGAGAACTTCTCTAGATCTGACAAGAACCAGAATGAGCTAATTGCCAGGTTCCTGAGAGATTGAAAATACTAATACGCTGTTGAGGCCCTATACAGTGTGATCCTTAGAAGATGTCCGGAGAATAACAATGCTGTTTTGTTTTTTGGTTATCCTGATCCTTTTAACTTCACGCCTGCACTGGTGGTGGAAAAAGTTGAAAGATGGTGACGCAAATTTCTTGATAGATGATATGATAGCAAGCAATTTACTTTGACTCTCCTTTTATCATGAATAAATTAAACTACAATAACTTCTTTAATAAGCGAAAAATTGCCACGATGAAGCTATTCCTGAAAGATGAAGGCTATCCGATAAGAGTAAAATATCAAGGCAACTTAATATATATATTTTTTTGGGTTTCAGGACTTTGATCGCATTAAACACTACCCCGTTAGATAATTTGGATGCATAATCGCGAGGATAAAGACATTTAGTGAACGCACCTAATCAAATTAATTGCTTTAATATTTAAATGTATCACTTTTTAAAATAAACTGATTCAAAAAGACTTTCCAAAGTCATACATTGGTATATTTAAATTAGATCAGTAGGCACTAATATATTGTACCTTTTTATATTGGTAATTTAGAAAGCTCCCATGTTTTTAGGGCACTTATGTGAGGAATTTGTGAGATGTGAGGAATTTGTGAGATAATGTATCAATAATTAAAAAAAAACTTTCCACTTTTTTAAAATTAAAATATCAAACTTTTAAATTTAAACTAATAATAAAGTAGATCTAATTCAAATCAAATTACGATTAAAAGGTTTGCAAAATGGTTGTTGTTACGCCTACAGTTGAATTCATTTAGATTTATTAATTTGAATTTTCCCAAATCAATTATATTTTAATAATATTATTGTAAGAATAAATTAGATTTGGAAAAATGAATTAAAATTAAAATTAATTAATTATTAATTACCTTCAATTATGTTTTTGGAAAATCTCTACAAACCCTAACAATATTATACTTTATGGATAGCGCATTAAAATTAAGACGGTGGTTGTTATTGCCATAATGATTTTATCTCATCGCCCAAGCGAGAAAAACCTATTATACTATTTTTGGAGTTAGCTCAAAATCAAAATATCTCACTTCCTGGGTTGATTCAAATTTATTGCCAAGAGTAAAGTCCAGCTAAAATTGCGGGATCTACGGTATAATTAATTTAGATTTAAATTTTTAGTCGCTTTGGATTTCATAATTGCCACGATTTTAATATTTAATTTAATTACTTTAATTTTAATTTATTTTTCCAAATCTAATGAATTCCTAAAATATTGATATTTTTACAATTATAATTATTATCATTTCTTATAAAACTTCTAATATAAGCTAATTTAGTAAAATTAAATACTGCCATATATAAAGATTCTTTTCCCAAAAATAGAGTTCTAATCTATATATAATCAATTGTTTTTTATTTATTGAATCGAATTATTCTGATATTAAATATATGGATCAAATAATGAAGATTCAATTGTAAACTCTGATCATATAAATAAATGGCCAATTATATCTAAAAATCTCTTGCATGATTATTTTTAATGTATTTTTAATGAATAAATTCAATTATTATTTCTAAATAACAGTAGATATTCTTTTCATTGCTAATTATTAACTCATTCTCATAAATTAGTTATGTCTAATAGCTTATGTTTAGCATCTTTCCTATTTTAAGAATAATCTGCAAATGTAATAAGTTTTTCAATCGTTTGAATAGCAAACTGGGAGTCTCACCTATTCTATTTTCCATTATTATCAACAATCATTTAGCTTTAAATTATGATAAAAACCATCTTTGAAGAGTAGGTAATAAAATCCAAATAATATTTACATATATTAAAATATTCATGTGGAAGTCTTAATATTATTATCACTTTTAGCATTTGTCAAAAGTTTATTTGCAAATATGACTATATAAATTGAATTATCTTAAAGGAGAGCTTTAATTCAAGCATACAAAACATATAATTTAAATATAAAAAAATACAATCATAGTGGTTAATAATAAAGATTAATATTATTTGGAAAATTGATTAAGCGAGGTTATAAGAATATCAATAATTTCCATAATTATGCATAATACGATTACTGTTAATAATTGTTATATAATGCAACAAAATAGGGCAACCATATCATAAAACTCAAATTCATAGAAGATGCAAGTGAAACTTTAAAAGATATAAATATTAAAATTTTTACTATATCAATTTTATATATAAGATAATTGAATAAAGTCTAGGAATATCTGATGCTTTCTAGTGTACTCTTTAGAAATTATTAGACTATAAAATCTTCTCCTTTTTATGCATAAAGTATTGTAAATTTGTTGATAAATGTTCTAGCATCTTCCAATTTGAAACATTTTGCATAAAGTAGATTATTCAAACCTAACCAAAACTTAAGCTTCTCTTAAGTGTAATTAAGAGGTAATAGATATATATAATACTGAAACCACAATTATTTTGTTATTTAGTTTTGAAAACTTTAACATTTTAATATTTAAATTACATATAGCACTATATTACATATCCCTTCATACTCCTTGTAAGCTTTTCACAAAAAGGAGCTCTTCCAGTACTTATCAAAGACAAAAGTATGCACTCAGTCATCCAACCTATTTCTCTATCTATTTTCTTTCGTCAAAACTATGAATCTGCAGTTAAATTGTTTCAATTAATTAGTTTGTGATTAATATTAATCTAGCCCTTAACTTTCCTGCTTATATGCTTTTCTTTTTAAATGATTAGATAATCAACTAAAAAATAAAATTATTTTCAAAAGTTATTCAAGTCTTATAGATAAAATAAATTATCTTAATCAGCATATTTCCATTAATGTAAGTAAATCATCCATCTTTGGATAAATCGATTAGTATATAACTAATGGAAAACAAGCTATACATTAGCAATTTAATCTTTAAATACTTAAATATTCATTTATTCTAGTATATATAAGAATTTAAAACTTCAACAGAATCTTAGAAAACACAGTAAAAATTAATTTGATAGAAATTAGCTGATATACTATAATATTAACTTATTATGAACAATAAATAGAGTCTTTTCGATTGTTAATAAAACCCCATAGATCAATTAAGAAGCGAGGATTGGAGTTAAGAACAATTAGATTAAAAATTAATTATAATTGGCTAATAATATAAATAATTAGGCTAAAATCAAATTAACACACCCTGATTAGATTATTTTATAGGGAAAATTAATCGAGCCAAATGGTTTTAATAATTAGCCCAAACATTATAATTATACGCCAATAATAATTAATTCTTAATTTAATTGTTCTTAACCCCAATTCCCATGTCTTAATTGATCTATGGGGTTTTATATTTAAATATAAAGATGTTTAATGAGTGTAAATAATAAATTTTTTAAAATAGTAAAATTAAAATAATAACTGGGATTGATGAATATGTAAGAAATATGAACATATAAAAATAATATAAAAAATAAATAGTAAACATGAGGTAAATAGAGTTATATAATTGGTTAAAAGAAAGGATATTGTGGTCTAAACAGGAAATCACATAAATAATGGCAACTAATATAAAAATTGTATAAAAAAAGAGCGTAAAACTTTATAATAATTAACAAAATTAATTTATAAAGTAAGACAAAATCAAATAAGAAATACCTGTGATCATGGAAATCAAAATATGTGAAAAATAAAAGTTATGTACAAAATAATAAATATTGATTAGTTTCATTAAATATTTAAACATTCTCGATGATTCTATCGTTATTTTATGATATTCATAGAGAACGCTATAAATCACACTCAATTTTAAGAAACTACAGAGCACATGATTTTGGATTCATCTATTAAAGTTTTTAGTTTAGAGAATCAAGGGAAAGTATCTTACGAGATATTTTGGACTGCGGAGAAGTTAAATTGCTTTGTACGGACTTTTCTAACAGTCAAGGTTCCTTATAAAATCTGAAAAAGAGGCCCAATCAGCTAAATAAGTATTTACTTTTATTTTATGACTTTTTATATACCATAGAGACAGTACAAACAATTTATATTAAAAATACTTACTCAAATAATTAAATATAAATTCATAATGAATATTTCAGAAAATCAAAGTCTAATACAAAATAATCAATTTCAATTAAATAATTTTTTTAAATCTTGGGTAAAATACGGGATATGTTCTAAGTCAGGCAGAGGTTATTAAAAATTATTAAAATCTTAAGTTAAAATCAGTTCAACTTCTTTCTCTTTGTTATAATGTAATCCTTGTACCCCCATATTTATTACCATTATTTTATTAATAATATAAACTCACTTTTATTTATAATTTTTCATAACATTTCAATCATATTTCATAAATTAATTTAAAAAATATTGTAATAAATTACTATGAAAAAATAAATCATTCTACAAAAATATGCATAATTAAAATAATTTTAAAATTTTGAGTTAACATAAAGAATGGATTAGAATAAAAAAATATATATAATAATTTTATATTATAACACTTTTAAAAATACAAAATATCTAAATAAGTAAAAAATATATAAATATTAAGAATTAATAAAATTATTTAAAATATATTTGAGTCATTTTTATAAATATATTATACAGGAATTCGAACCAGATGTTTAAATAAAAATAAAAATAAAAAAGAAGGACTTAAAAAAGTTGGATAATAAAATAGAACAAGGAGAAACATAAAAACTAATATTTTAAGGAAAAAATGAAAAAAATATTTTCAAATTTAGGGATATAGGATAATAAACTATTAAACCTATGGTAATTATGATATAACTTTTAGGGGGGTTAAAAATAAAAAAGATTTATTATAAAGTACCCAATCTCAATTTTAATGAGAGTACCGCTTTTATTCAATGGGAATTCAAACGTTGTTGATGTCAGCACTAAGATCACTCAAGCTTATTGCGTGTCTTCATCGAAGAAAATACGTGGAATTGAAACAAAGATGGTAAGATCATCCATTGACCGCTTCTAATTTCCCTATTATAATTAAAATTTATGCAAACTTCAGCCCCACTACTGGCCATTTTCAACATGTGAGGCTAACCTCTCTTGACATTTCTATGCTCTTCTCTGGCTTATTTTATACTTTTATTATGTATTTCATCGTTTCCTAAATTTTACAAAAATTCATATTTTCTTTAATCCTTCATAATTAAATTATCTTTATTGTCCAAATATATATCTCTTACCCTCATATTTTTATTTTTATTAAATTATTTTTTCCATCTTAATTATCAATTTTCTATTAAATAATATTTATCATATTATTATTATATTTTTTAATAAAATATGTTACTTCTATATTATTAGATCATATTTTTCAATTAGAAAATTTAATTTTTATTAATTTTAGCATGTTATTTGTATAAGTGCAAATATATTTTTCAATAATTTTTATAAAAATCTTAATTTTAATTGAATTATTTATTCAATTTATTATGAAGGGTTTTTATTTTTAAGAAGCTGAGAATTAAATTTTATTATAAAAATGATAATTAAATAGGCGAAAGATGATTATATTTATACAAAATTGTAAAGTTTGATAAGGAACTAACTGAAAATTTTATCTCATTTTTGAATAAGTTATAAACTTAATCAGATCCCCTTATTATTAAAAGCCTAGTTTTTTAATTAAAAAGACTTTCACAAAAATCTTGATGTGGTCCATTTCGGTCTATTCAGTTAGAAAAATAGATAATTAAGATATTATAGTGATCAACTACAGAAAATATAAATTTGTCCCTCATCTTATAAATTTGATACTTAAGAATATGACCAGATAATCAGTCTCAGAGAAATCTTAGCCCACAGCCAATCTAAACTTGTTGTCATGAAATCATAGTTTAGGTCTTTACAGAATATTAAATAGCAATTTAATCACTCTAAAGAAAATATACTATGGCTCAGGAGTCTAGTATTACTCTTAAACTGTCATACTACATAAGAAATACTTGTGACAACCACAAAAATGTACAAATGTTAAGATATTATAAATTATACATTTAATAAAATCAATGTTTGTCATTTTCACCAATACAAATTTATTTTTACAGTTTTAATAAAACTTGAAAAGTTGTCTATAAAATCAGTTTTTAAGAAACACACCTTATCAAAATATCGAATGTTGTCTATCTCGAGAATATTCATTGGGAGTCCCAGACAAGCCCCTTTTCCTTAAAATCTATGAAATATAAGATATAGAAAGTACCTTTTAAACTTGCAAGTCTTTCGAATAAATGTTTAATTATTATGAGTAGCCTAAGTGGAAGCTATAGTATTTTACATAGACTTTCCAACACTAAAGGTTCATTAAGGTTCCCTATAAGTTATTTAATGAGTCTAAGGATCATATTAATTTCAGGAGCGTCGAATTACTCAGGAAACATTAATTGCTTACATTATTAGACTTTCAATTGATATTATTTTTATTTAGAATATTTTCATTATAGTTATTTCACTTCTATTCTTATTATAATTTATATACTTATAATATGATTTTTATTTTAAATTTCCCTTATATCATTTTTTATGTTTTATAGTATTTTTACATGTATTTATCTTTTATTAATTTGTTTTGTAAATCATTTCCTTTGATACTTTTGCCATCATTAATTTATAAAAACATTTTTATTTATTCATATGTTTTTGAATGTATTTAAGAAAATACTAATAGACTAATCACTCCTTCTGATGACGACTAAAATTTTTTCTTTTGCCCTTAAGTACTATCTACTAGCTTTAGCCTATTGAACTTGTTGCTATTACTTACTGAATTCTTTAAAGACTATTACTAATTGTACCTAGAATTAGAAGGATGTTCTATTAAGTCTTATCAGTTGATTTTCCTCCACAAAACTGGTTTAGGAATCTCACCAAGGCACCCAAAAAATCTAAACAGAATTATCTCTAAATCTAGATAGAATTGTGTAAAGTGTACAAAGTACGAATTCAATAGTTTCGATAAGCTGAAGTCAAACAAAGGCCAAGAAAAATTTTAACTGGCAGGGAAAGCAATGAATCTATCATTTATTTGTTTACTTTCATTTTATTTAAATATGAATTATATTAAAAATTATATATATTCTATCTCATTTACGAATTGCTGCTAATTTTCTTTAGACGTTTAAGCTTTAATTACTCCGTTAATTTGAATAAATTTCATGCAATAATATACTATCGATAAATTGATTTCATAATAATTTTATAACTAATTGAATTCTGAGTATACTTTATTATATCTTAAATCCAAGTAATTTACTTATTTATAATTATATACTACTAATGAAATATATTGTTATCATATATTTTAATTATTTTAAGGGAAGAGTTTACTAATCAATTCAAAATATCCAATATTATCAATCTTTTCATGTTTTAATTTTACTTTATTTGTAAATCATAAATAGAATATCAACTAAATTTGATGCTTTGATGATTTAAGCTGGTAAGGTGAATATGATTCATTATGTGGAAACTTGAAACTTCAGATTTTAGATATATTAAGACAATTTTGAAACATTAATCATCTAAATATGGTCTTAAAACATGATTAAAAAAGGCATGAACTGGATGCTAATGAGGATATCCAATAGCTCAGGAAAAACAAAATCTATGATAAATGGAATTAAATTTGACAACTACAAGTAATTCAGAAACATCCTAAGCAATTTAACGAGTTTGTTTCTTAAACTTTGAAGAAAAATTCTAAGATGATTTAACAAACAAAAATTTGGAGTCCAATTAAACAATGGAGCAAATTCACTGCTAAATACTAAACATCATGATGCCTAACCAATCTTTTTGAAATTTACGAATCATTTGCAAAAATAAAAAGATTCTAAATAGTCTGAACTTAGAGATCAATTTGCATGAGAAAGATGTTAGGATAATCTGAGATATTTATATTTAAAATTGAAGCGTAAAGTATAACAACAATTAGAGAAACATAACCAAATAGGAATGAATGAATTACAAGATAATCTAACACAGATAAACATTTGGGATGAGCTAATCTGGGGAGATGACTTGGAGTAAGATCTTCAAACAACATGACAAGGAGAGAGATTGGAAGATGAGTGATAATTACTGAGACCTCAGGATTGGAGAAATATAAATCTACAATTAGGTTTGTGCTTTCAAATAAGAGGCAAAAAGTGCTTCAATGAGTAAAAGAACTCAAAAAATTATTAAAAGATGAAAGTTAGTTAGATATCCTTCTATTACAAAAAGTAATATGGAGCAACTACTATGATAGACCGAAGGACTTAAATTTGAGAGAAAAAAAGTAAGAAAATTTGCCACAAATATAAAAGATGCAAAAACAAGGTAGGAATATAGTAAAAAACTGGTATCAAACAGTTTTGCAAAACCTTTCTTATAATATATGACTATAATCTTTTTATTTACTTACCTTTAATATTATCTTTTCATCTTATAATGTTTTTTTTTATATGATCTTTCAGAATTTATAACCACAAGTTTAAATTTATAATTGATCTTTTTAATTTAAATAGGGTATAAAATTCAATATAAGTTATCTTAATCTTGTAAGTAATAAACTGCTTAATAAAGAATCTTGATAACTTTATTAATATGTTTACTAAATCATATATATAGCATATAATTTATAAATTATCACAGAGCTTTAAACAAGTAAAATGAATACCATTATAATACATTGTTATTTATTAATAGAAAATATGTTTAAATTATGTCATTAATGATTAAAATTCAAATAATTTTAACATATAACTGTTTAATACTAAAATCAAACCATCAATCTTAATCGTGACATAGAAGTATCTGAGTGTGTTGAAGTGACAATTCAGTGACGTGGTAGTCATGAAGAAGAAAACTCCGAAAAAAATCACTTCGCTATTACCTAGTCTCCTCCTAAAATCAAGATGTTGCCAGAATAATCTGAACAACAGAGCTCGTAAAATTCAACTAGAATAATAGGGAGTGGAGAAAAACGCTTACCGGTCCCACCACTGCTGGAAACATAATCCCTGTCCTTTCGCTGCTGTAGCTTCAGCACCCTAACCCGGTGTGGGGGAAAAATCCTTATCGTTGGTTTGAATGCTTTAACTCTTCTCATTTTTGAAGGCAGAGCGTATCTTCATTCTGCTTCCTATTACCTAGGAAGCTGAAATCAAGCCAGGTAACTCATCTAAGCAGGGAAATCGTTGCGTCCAGCCCACTTGAGGAGTGTAGTAGCTGACAGATTGAACCCCGAAGACTGGCCCCTCATGCGTTACGCCCAGCAAACCTCTACTTGCCCTCACTAGGCCTTAGTGTAATACAAAGCTCGGGGGGGAAGTTTCCTGTCAAGTAAATTTTTTATATATGATTTTTATTAATTATATATAAAATATTTTAATCAAGATTTTTTACTCATAAAATGGCTAAAGTATAAGTTAAATATTTATTAGAGTTAAATAGATAAATTGCTATTATATTCTAATTTCAATACTTGAGATATAAAACGATATTTTTATAATAATTCTTACTTAAAATTTTGAAAAAAAACTAATGGAAAATAAGATGATGTATTAATGAGAATATTGTTCAACATAAAGTAGATCTTGTAATACTTTATGAGTGGTAGATTAAATTACTTGAATCACAAATATGTGAAAATCATAAAAGTTGTTTTTAATTGTCTAAAAAATAATTCCATAAAAAAAATAAATTAAAAAAAAATAAAAAATTTTCTTGACAGGAAACTTCCCTAAAAATTTTTTTTTATCATAAACCTTGGCAGGAAACTTCCCCCCCAAAGCTCTTTTAGAGGGTCCTTAGTGAGATTGGTACCTCACATAGCAATTAACTTTCTAATTTAATAGTAATGTTTAATTAATGAAACCGATTTTCAGTTAATATAATTAATTAAAGTTAAAAAATACCGAGAATTTTCATAAATATTATTCAGAGAATTTATAAGTGTAGAGTTATACATATACTATAATAATGTCTATTTTATGAATAATTTAGCCAGATTTGCAATTTATTTTGGTTTATGTCTGGAACAACACAATTAAAGAGACAAAGCAATTATGTTTAAAACTCCCATGATATAAATAATTCATCAAAAATAAAAATTATTAATAATAATTCCAATAAGTTCCAAAATTTATATATTTACTAATAAACACAGTTAAATTTACTTTAATATCAATTGCTTATATTAAAATACATAAGAACTTATCTATAATAATTGCTGATAATTAATAAATATTGTGAGAAATCTTTGGAAAATATCATCATGAATATCTTCACTATGGCTCTATAAGTATTCAAGAGTGTTTCATATTAAGCTGCGATCACTTTTATGATATTTATTTTTTGAGATTATAAAAACAAAATACTCAATCAATTTTTAAACAAGGCATATTATTATTCAATAAATATTGTTAAAGGCACATAAAATAAGTTTATAAAAGTTAACTAATTATTGGCATTTTTGGAAATGATAAATATGAGTAGATAGTATAAAAGTTAAAGATAGTTTATCGAGACAAAAGGATTATCAAAAACTAGTAACATTTAAAGATCTTTGAGTTTAAATTCTCTTTTTAAAATAAATCAATGAATAATATTCATTATTATTTCTAAAATTTCTATAAATTCACTGTAGGTATTATATCAGACAACATCTTTTTATAATATTAACTTCTGTTCTTCATAGTCAAAATCCTCTATGAAGTAATTGATTTATTTTTATAGAAATTTTAAACAAGTACCCTGTAAGGCTACTTGAGGGATAAGTTATTAGTAAATATACATATCAATTATTGTGATATCTAGAGACTTCATTGAATTTATTAAATCTATCAATTATAATAGTAGCATATTATTAATTTGATATTAACAACAGTAAACTCTCACCTATATTTTTTACATCACCTAATATGAATTTAAATTAACTTACAGCACAATATTTTCCTAGATTAAATCAGAAAAGAAAAGATTGTTTAAATTAATGGCAGTAATATCTAGACATTCCCTCAAACTCCAATCGCTTAAATCAATACAGACTTGATTGATTTATACTGTGATTGGCATACTTCAAGATTTAACTCCCTTTTTAAGCACATAAATAAGTATTTGCATTAAATTAATGGTTATCACATAGATTGACTTTAATTATAATATAATGAAAACAACTAAATAACTGTGGAAAAGTTGTTATTAAAGTAAATAAGGCAATATCTGTTTAATTAAATGAGGTTAGTGTATTTGTAATGGTACATGAATTAAAAAGCAAACAAAAAGAGTCACTCTGGGTCACACTTAAGGCTGCCTTGATTTTGAAGAAAGCTAAGTGTGACTAGCTTGGTTGTAATGAGCTTCATATTCTTCTTGGAAGTACGAAATTGAGATTGAATTCGATTAATTTCTGCTATCAGACTATCTTTATTATAATAGTATATTAATAATTGGAATACTATGAGTTATAAATATGTAAATAACCTTTAATTAAACATAAAATATTAGACTTATAAATGATTTAAGCATAATAAAATAAAGAGTGTTAATAAGACCTACTTAAGAATATAGTTATGATATTAAATAATGTTCAATAAATTATCAAATTCAACAAACACCATCAACTTAAAGTAGTGTACCACAGTCCTAATTATATAAATATATATTTAATTGAAAATATACTAAATGAGATTTAATTTGTTAAAATATCTACATTTATAATAGATATATTTATATAATATCATATTATTATAATTAAGTATATGAATAAACATTTTGCTATAAATCTTCTAATCTCATTGGGCATCACAACACTTAGTTACATACATTTGAATTAAACTTGAGCTAATACTCAAATTCAAATATATCCACAGTCCATTCGCTCTTCTTTTTACTATCAGTCTGTTTCCATCTGGATTCTTTGGTCTTTAAACGGAAGAAAAAGTTGGCAATGCTGCCTATTTGACTCAGGTTGGTAAATCTGCATCCGAACTGGCTGTGAAGTTAATGTGTTCCTTTGCTGCTGCTGGGTATGATGGCTGTGCTAGTCTGTCCAAGATTGATTTAACACATTGTTATTTATTATGGTGTTAGCACTTTTAATTAAAAATATCATAAATTGAATATTTTATATTGTATATATTTTATATAAATTTCAATATATGTAACATAAATATATGAAAGATACATTTCTTTTCTGAGTTAAGAAACCTAATAGAACCAACAAAATGACAAAAAATAAAATATAAGCTAAATTATAAAATGGAAAAGGTTTTAAAGAATCGTTAATTATGTTTCCTGTAGTTAAATTGTTGCTTGATTAATTAATAATTAGAAGTCTCAAAGTTTTATATTCTTTCCTATTAAGAAATAATAATTAAATATATTTATAAACAGTAAGTGAAAATAATTCACAAATAAATAATATCCTACAATATGGTGCACTCGTGTAATGTGGAAATTAATAAAAATTTCGATTGACAATACAAATTAAATTTACAAAAAATCTTAATTTACTAGATTTAAATGATTTCTAAAATGTATAATAAAAATGATAATTTAATTTCATTAGTAAAAAGCTCTGTTTACATTTATAATTAATAGTGATTTTTTTAATAAATATAAAATTCTAAATGAATAGATTCGCTAGATTAATGATCACTCAAAAGAAATTATATATTAGATATATTTTTTATTGAGTAATATTTTTTAATAATTGAAAACTAATTTATGATTAATATTATATCTCCATTATACTCAAGATCTTATTTTTGAGTATTTTCTACACTGTTGAAGTTGGAACTCACAGCTATATAAACCAATGCAGATAATACTTGGCATCTAACAAAGATGAGGCCTAAAAACATAAAGAAATAGATGATAAAGATGCAAAATAGATAGCATAATAAAGAAATGAAGGTTTCAGTAAAAATACTGGGCTACTAAGCTTACGGAAACACTGATTTATATAACATAAAATATTCCCGGTAATCGTTCGTCACCATGCCTTATACAAAATCCCGTTTGAAATAGAGTATTCGTGATCAGCACCCCGCAAATAACAATAATCAAAACCCCAAAACCCCTTAGTGAGGTTTATAAGTGCTTTGATTTGTAGGGTATAGTTGGGGTCTTATTGGGGTTAGTAGAGAAATTAGGCCAATTTACAAAATGAGAAATAGAAATTAGCGAAATTTAGGGTCGATTTATGATGAGTAATATTTAGATTTACTGCTTAAGCTTAGGTATGGTACGTGTATTAATATAGACTAAGTCAAACCTGTACTAAATTATGCAGCTATAGCAAAGTTATTACGCAAGAGTGCCTCAACTGTTAGGTATCACTGCTTGCTAGCTGTTTAGCATTTTAATTCTGGTTGTTGAACGCATCCTGCAAGAAAATAAAAGTTCTCTCAGGCTCATATTGACTTCCTCTGCGACTCGAAGACTTTGAAGTATTGGGCACACTTTCCATTAGACTAGCGAGCTGTGATGTTTCATCGCAGGTTTCCTGACATGCGTATCTCTCCTTAGACTATAGCCAACATTTATAGAAGAAATGGTATTACTTTCAAGACTGTCAACAGAGTGAAGAGAGTGATTGATTTTACAGTGCCATTTTATAGTAATAATTTAAACTATATATATGATTAAATGCAGAGAGCTATTACTAATAACATCAAGTTCATACACGCTGATGAAGCTGTGATTCACCTTCAACACCTTTATTAATAAGTCTTGGTATAAGAAGTATGATAATATAGAAGTCTATGATTAAAAAGTGAAGGTAGTCACCCATGCAATTTTAGCTGGTATAAGTGAAGATTCAGGCCTAGAGAGTTATGTTATTCACCCTCGCTCTATTAAGCGAGAGTAGTATATAGAGTTCCTAAATAGGCTCAGAGAGAAGTATAGTAACCAAGAGATCATCCTGTTTGTTGATAACCTCTCAGTTCATAAGACTAAGGAGTCTAAGAAAGCTATTGAAGAGCTAAACATAACTCCTGTATACAACGTTCCTTATAGCCCATAATTTAATGGAATTGAATTCTACTGGAGTTAAATTAAGACTCACTACAAGAAGCTGCTGCTCTATCACCTTATGCATGACTTGCCCATCGATACAGTAGACTTAATTCAAAGCAGCTGTAAGAGAGTGAGCGTAGATAAGACAACAGTATGTGCGAGAGAGGGAAGAATGAATGTTTATAAATAAATTTTAGATTTAAATGAATGAATAAGTTCACATATTAAACTAAACCATAAAGGGGTTTGGCTTCTCTCTTATCCTCTTCTTATGGCTTGCTTGGGCCCATATTTCTTCTCTTAGTGCCAGCTCCTGCATCTATGTTAATTTCATCTGGTTTTTAGACATCTTTATAAAGCCTCTTGCTCACCTCATAAATTGTCTGCGACTTTCTTTCTCTGTGAACCTTTGCATGCTCTTTCATAAGATATATGCCAGTGCCAG
>ARYC01007196.1:0-12025 GCA_000711775.1 Oxytricha trifallax
TTTTCCTATTAAATCTTGAGATTAAATTCTCTTCATTGCATCATTCATAGACTCCATCTTGCTTCCTCTTTCGAGAAATGTTAATGAATTTAAAATTATGGATATCCATTCTAAGTCTATTAAAATCTTACTACTAAATGGGAGGAACTACTGGAGGTCAACCTTGAATAGATATGAGGAGAAGCATTGAAAAACTTGCTCCAAGTTTCACAGATTGATTTCCATTTTTATCAATCTATCTCCATTAAATTGCTCCTAATAATGTTTAATTATTTTAGGAGATCTTCCAAATTAAGTTCAAACTTTATTAGGAGTTAAATTTTAAGGTTAAAACTTAATTAGGAGCATTTAAAATTTATAAATTTTTAATAACTTTACCTCCAAATTAAGTTCAAACTTGATTTGGAGGACCTCCTAGAGAAACAAAACTTAATTAGGAGTATTTTAGAATTTACTAAAATGTATAAAATTCTCATAAAATATGTCAACTTACAGTCTTTTATGGTTAGTTCATTTTCTTACCTCTCTGCAAAGAATCTACTAGAGTGTCTTATACTCTACTATATAAGTTTATCTAGGTAGATTTTATCATTATTATAATAAAATATATCAGAAAACTAAAATGAGAGCTAACCTTTTGAGAAGAGCGGCATTACTTGGATCGTGTCAATAAAAGTTATCATTCCAGCAACCAAGAAAAGTAGAGACCAGAGACGCTTGTACTCAGTGGGAGCCTACTTATGACAACTTTTATCAGTCTAGCTTTGAGATTTAAATATAAGTTAAGTAGGAGGTCATCATAGAAGCTGTGCAAATTGAGAAGGAGTTTAAACACTCCGCCATAGAGCATTAATAATTACAAGCCAAAGTTGACTATATATGCAAAGAATGCAATAAATTTTCTCTTACAAGTCAGCTTATAAGAGACACTTGAGAGATATACACAACAATATGCAAAGGTTATATCTCAAGCATTAAAAAGATGGGAAGTTATGTCTGTGAGTTCTGTGAGAAGCCATATTCCATACAAGAGACCTCAAAGTTCACTTAAAGAAAAAGCACAATTAAAGTTTTGTCTTAATTCATGAACCTACAAGGAATAGATTCCTCTTAAAAGAAGATCAAGAAGCCCAGTGGAGTATCTTAGAGTTGAAGTCTAGAAGTAAGTAAAAATGAAGAAAGTAGTCAAGAACTTTCCAGTCTATGAGATCAATAAAATCATGGTTAAAAAAGAGGCAATGAAGATTCCCATATTAAAAATTATTGACTTAGATCTTGCCTAGAAAGCTACCTCACTCTAGAGGATAAAATAGAGAAGAGAGTCATTACTGATGACTAATATGCTTATAATATATCCTTTCAATTATTTCCTTGCTGATGACAAGTTCCAAATGGAATTTGCTAATGAGTATTATGCTTTATAAAAGGCAAAGTTAAATGAGTGCAGGCATATCATCTAGCTTGATGCTATTTTACTTGGTAAAGATCATGTAGCCTTCAGGCTTCCCTTTACTTGAATTGACTTACAGAGAATTCTTATCTGTCAATAGATGTCAGAGATAAATTGGCTAGATAGTATAGCAGATAGTTGAGGGGATTGAAGAGCTTCACAAGCTAGGTTATGTTCATAGAGACTTAAAGCCAGAGAATATCATGTTGAACTTTCAGCCTCTTTTAGAGTTTATATTATAGACTTCAACAGAGCTCATAGAGTGCAAGCCTCTGCATAAGGAAATGTATACGGCACTCCTGGATATTTCCCAGAGAGAGAGGATTGGAGAGATGAAGACACTTAATGGGATAACTTGGCTCTAGCAGTAATAATAATAGAGAGCGACATGCCAAGAAACGATTACTTTAGCTGCAGGAGCGAGAGATTCTAAGCAAAGAATCAAACAATATCTCGATAAAAATAAAATAAATGGAGGTCTCAGAGAACTTGCATACTCAACTATTATCAAGCCAAGCTAAGAGAATTAACAAACAATAGAAACAATTAAACATCAACTTAGAAAGATAAAATTCAGAGAACTGCCACATGACACTAAGCTTAAGTTTGTGTGAAATATTTAAAAACTCGCTTGTTATACTAACTTAAATTACTAATATTTAAACATTAAACACCTACATAAACCCTATTAAAACCCTAATAAAGTATGCACTAATAATCTACTTTTATCAATCAAAAACTCAATCAAACTACTGAAAGGGTTTTGGGGTTTGAAATCTGATCAGTAGATCATAATCTGACCAGTATGTTCAAGAATCATTCAACTATAAGCCTGACATATTGATGGTCGATGCTACCCCTAAAGACCGAAAACATGCCAAGAGGGTAAATCAATAGAACGCAGAGAGAGAGTGGCAACCAAAACCGTAAGGGGTGACTAAGGACTAAAATTTGATCAATATGCATATAACTAAATGATGGAATGAGCAAAGGCATAAGTCCTTCAGTATGAGCTGCAGAGAAAGAACAACATGGCCCCTGAGCCAAAGTGACACGATTCACTTTAATTAAAGGGCTTGTCCCTTATGAGTTAATATATTTATGATCCGGGGGTCACCAGAGACCTCAATGTGGATACATTATTATTATAATTATTGTTATTATTATCCTGGACTTCATCCTCATCATCAGCCAACTCAATTTCTTCATCCTTATGGGTTGAATCGTCATCCTAGCATGTTTTTTCTCTTTTTAAGCATTCTGTTCATTTTTTCATCTTTTCTGGCAGCTTTAAATGTCATCAGCACCCACTTCATCCTCATAGTCATCATTATCTTCATCTTCTTCTGCAAAATTACACAAACTTTCTTCAGCTTGAACAGACTATTAAGAGCCACAGACACATACTTATTAATGAGTGATTGTCTTTCCTCTTGGTTGAAGAAATATTTGTTTCTATGTAAGCAATGAAGTACTTGCCCCCATTCAATAAAGCATCATGATTTAATAATAATTTTTATGAGTATAATTATTTTAAAATTACTAAATATTAGTATAGTATATTCAAAATGGGGAAATTGTAATTTTTAAATATAAATTTAAATAATTAAAACAGCCACTAATTTGCATGAGGTTTAAATAGAATTTGATTTAGTAAGCATACAAAAATGTATGTAAAAAATGGCCGTTACTATGCACCAACTTCAATCAAAAGTTGGAAATTTCGAATCCTGCTTTGGAATTTCTTTTATTTTTAGTTCCAATATTATTTTGAACTTATTTTCAAACAAAAATAAAAGAAATTCCAAAGCAGGATTCGAAATTTCCAACTTTTGATTGAAGTTGGTGCATAGTAACGGCCATTTTTTACATACATTTTTGTATGCTTACTAAATCAAATTCTATTTAAACCTCATGCAAATTAGTGGCTGTTTTAATTATTTAAATTTAAATTTATATTTAAAAATTACAATTTCCCCATTTTGAATATACTATACTAATATTTAGTAATTTTAAAATAATTATACTCATAAAAATAAATATTAGTTTTATTAAGAAAATTATGAAAAAATATTACTTTGCTGTTATTTATTTATACAATCATCTTAATTCCATTTGTAATATATAAAAAATATATCTGTATTGTTTATTATTATTTTGGAATTAAAAAATAAAATCAATTCGTAAATGTTTAAGAATATATTGGGTTTATTCTCCACTTGCTTTATAACATTCAACTAATTTGATGATGATATTAACTTTTTCGAAAGGTTTAGTTGCTCAATGTTGTTCCTTAACTTCCAAGTGACACTCAGCAGCTTGTCCATATTGGGCTAATTATTCAAAGATAAGGTCTTTGCCTGTGAAGAAACATGAAGCAGCATGTTTAAGCATTTTTATTTTTTCAAAGAGAATTCTAGCACCTTAGAAATGCCTCTTGGCGATTGTTCTTTCTTGCTTAGCCTCTTTTAGTAGTTTCTTATTTTCAATCTTAGTAAAATGCTTCAGAACCTTGGATCTCCATGATTTATTATCAGCTTTTCTCATTCTAGATTGACCAAAGCCAGCTTCTTAATAGGCAAGCATCTATTCACTAAGTCTTCATCATTAAAGTTTAGGAAACATTTTATAGCATCATCATAATATTCTTTCTCGAAAAGCTTAATACCTTGGATTCTCTATTCATCTTAAGTTGATATAAATTTTGGGAGTGCTCCTCTCCTGACATTAATATTTACCTTACTTTTTCATCTAACAACTCTGGTTGCTGAATTATTTTCTTGTTTAATAAATTAAGTAAATAAAATATTTTGAAGGATTTTGTAACAACATCTTTAACGTCAAGTTTTTTTCTAATAACTTAAGATTAGGTTTATTCCTTCAGCAACATCATAATAAATAAAAGATCTTTTCAGGTCTTGTGATGGCGACATACAAGAACTTAAGTTCAATACATTATAGAGATAATCTATGTGTCTGCTGTCTGAAATTTGAAGATAATCTTCATATTCTTGATTCTCATTATGCTTCTCTGCCTCTTTAATTTATCTCATAATCTTTTATATTTTTTAACATCAAGATATCAAAGTTCTAAATTTTTTTAATGTACATGAGTCTTTTAACTTATTCATAGACAATATCATTTAGAAGTTTCCATTTAGATTTGGTAGTATACCTCAAGAGGAAAAGGTTGTAAAAGATAACATCATCAAATTCAAAACCATTGGCTTCATAAACTGATAGACAAAGCCTTTTCTTAATCATGTCTTGGATCATATCTCTTGCTTATTAATCTCTCATAATCAGAACCTAATTGCAGCCGAATTAGGAGTGACCACATTTGTATCTTAATTAGGAGTCATAGAAATACCACGGAATATAGGTCTTATTTGCCTTGCATAAAGAGGCATAATAATCAGAGGCTTCATTAAATCCTTCTCTGATTTTGCCTACACAAGTTTATATATATAGTTTTAGGATAGAACAGCTCAATTAAACTAAATATAGAGTTTGCAAGGTCAAAGATCTTGCGATTTAATCTGTAGTTCTTTGTCAATTATAAAATTGTTGGTACATTGAAATTAATTTAAGAGAAGAGATTTCTTAAATAAAGAAATCTTGCATCATCACCCTTTGCATTTGTTTAAGCGGTATCATGAGAGTAGTTAGTTTTAGAAGGATTTAGAGAGTAGTTTTTGAATTTAATTCTTGCACTTAATCAAAAATCAAGTAGTCCACTATCACTTTCTTCATAGTCAACAATACCACAGTCTTTTTGAATGTGATTAAGTGTAAAAATGATACAAAATTATTTTTAAAATTTATTAAATTTATATTAATATATTTTATACTAATTTCTTAGAATTTTTAATATTTAGCATTTTATTGAAATATCTATAATTTATACAAATATATTTTTATTCTTATTCATTTATAACATCAATGAAGCCATAAGCTCAATACTCAGCTTTCCACTTTTCATACTCCAAGAATATGTAGTAAATAGCCTTTTTCTTATTGGTGTTAGGGAATTCTTAGCCTTCCTCTTCAACATATGTTTATTGTGGTAAGTATCCCATATTATATTTACAGCTCTCCATGCCTCTCTTAATAGTTGAGGAGATTTCTGCCCATACTTAACTTGGAGAGATTGTCCTCGTGATCTTTCAAGTACCAATCTTAAGCCAGAATTTTGATTCAAATGTATCGTAGTCAACTTCAAAAGACGTTGTTTTCTCAAATTGTTATTTCGCATGTGCTCTGTTGTTAAAGTTTCTCAAAAATCTAGTACTAAAGCCACACTTTTGTTTAGTAAACTTGTTTTGCTCATTTATCATAACAAAGTTTCTTTAATCTCCTTCTTCATCTGCAGCAAATTTGTTGTTATTTTCAGCTTCTTTGTCCATTTCAAGTAATTCCTTGCCAAACTTAGTGATTTACACATAAAAGTCAATATTTACTTTGTAATAGTGATTGATCATCAATACTTCTTTTGATTCATAGTGCCATATAAGATTAGACTTCAATCCAATTTATTGTGAATTCTGGAGAAGAATGAGTAGCTCAAGCAGTTATCCAGCATTTAAATCAATAATTTTACAGTTAAAAAGAATGGGAAGTGTCATGATTCATGTCATTTAATAGGAAAAATTAATTTGTAATTGGAATTGCCAATGATTGGCTTTTAGAATACTATTAGTTAAAATTATGATAAATTGGGGATATGGTGAATAATATATAAGTTATAAACTATGATTAAATAAAAAGAAAAGTCTTAAAAAGCAAAC
Organism: Oxytricha trifallax; assembly: GCA_000711775.1. Classification (NCBI taxonomy): domain Eukaryota; phylum Ciliophora; class Spirotrichea; order Sporadotrichida; family Oxytrichidae; genus Oxytricha; species Oxytricha trifallax. The sequence continues at coordinate 6,238 of ARYC01007196.1, forward strand.
TTATTATGGAAAAGAAAAGAACTAAAATTATATATTTATTTAATAATATTATTTCGTATAAACCATCCTCTAACATCCGCATTTTTAATATTTCAACATGAAATATAGCATTTTGAGTTACCTAATAATTATTATAGTGAAGGTTTGGTTTGTGTTAAATGAAATGAGTAATTTTATCGTTTATTATAGAAACTTACTATGTTCCTGATTTAAAATTTGATTCATGATCCTATTTACAATTTTCATTTTGTATTTCATAAAACCTGCATCTTTTATTATAAAAATCAGAAATGAATTTCTTTTAACATAATTAGAATATTTATTTATAATAAAGAATAAATAGCAAAAATATGCATTTTAACAATACTCAAGATGGTAGATACTGAGAAACCAGTAAATAATTATGCTATAAAACTTACATTTATATACATATTTATATTATAGAGGAATTATAATATTTTTATATGCTTCTTCAGCTTCAGCTATTGTTGTTTTATTATTATTAGAATCGAAACGAACTCGTGTTGATCAGTCAGAAACAGAAGCTAGGAGTCAGGCAAGACAATTTCTGAGTTATGAGTCAGGCTGCTTTTTAGTAATATGTAGATATTTAGAGAGTAGAGAGAAAGAAATTAATTAATCTAGATTTTATCATAAGGTTAATTATCTGAATTAAGAATCGCTACTTTGATCTCACTCAACCTAGGCTTTCATTGCTTTTCTCTTGAGTTTTAGGAAGGTTGAATTTATTCAATCAATATCAGCATATCACTCCCCAAATGATATTTTATCTTACCTCTTACTGATTTTTATAATTTCTCTTAACAATAATTTTGGTAATTTTGCCTTCAATTAGTGTTCGCTCACCAATCACCTCTTAAGTCTCTTAATTGATTACTATTATTAGTATATGATACCTAATGTCTCTATTATTTTTCTCATTTTTTTCTACAACACAATACTTTAGCATGAATATATATAGTGATGAAAGTCATTAGAGTTTGAGTAATTTTGGGATTTTTATGAGGATTTAGAATTGCTATAATAACCAATGACTAGCAAAGCTCTTATGATTACATTCATTGGATTAGATCTTCCCTTTTAAGTTTGTTGGAGCCTGGATTTTTATTTATGGTAACAGTCACAATTTATAAAAACAATCATGCTACTTATAATTATGGCAAGTGTCGGTCCAACCCATATAATATTAATATATTTCATAGAGGACGGGGGTTTAAGGCTTTAACAGTTTTAAAGTTTGTTTTAAATATGCTATTAAGTATTTAAAAAATTTGATTAGCATTATTAAATTAAATATTCAAATTCTTAAACATTTTCTCAACTTTTCAAAATACAGGTTAATCTTAATGATTGAAACTTAAACAAACTAGTCCATTAATAAGTCGGTGTTTCCAAAATCATTTGAAATGCAACACCAGACAGTCGATTTCATCATAGAAGAAAATAATTAAGGGCCAATCAAAGAGATAGACTTCAAAATTCCTAACTTAAAATAGCTTGGCAGTAAAAAATAAATGCATACACATTTTTCATCAAGTGCTCAATATTGACTGATCGTGTTAAGATAGGTATGTCCAGAGGATGATTATAACATTTACAAAGTTATCAAGTTGAATGAATTTAAGCCCATGATGGGTTCTAGTGACATTCCTACGATTTATAAGTAAATTCACTCTAAATCGATAGCTTTAAAGGTTCTCAAAGTCGAGAAGAGCCATGAGCATCGGTTGTTCAAGCCAGATTGAGTGCCTAACGAGGTTAAGAGATCCACTCTCAAGTGAAACATTTTTTATCGATAACATTATAATGAATAATTATAACAGTTGCAGCTAAAAGCAATTTTTCTAGATTCTCCTAGAAAAATTCCTTGCTGAAATTATATATATTTTTATATATTTATTTTAAATTTACCTAAAGTATTTTACTTCAACTACTATTTATTTTATTCGTTGTGTTTATCAATAAAAAGTTCATTCAAAATTATCGAGATTCATAAATTTACATTTGTGTCTCTCGAGGTTTTAAACTATGTGTGTAGTTTAATTAAAGAATGCTAATAATAGTAAATTATTAGTTATTTAAATTTAGCTTGTTATAATCTGAATAAATATAGTTAATTCCAAAAGGATTTTAAGATTAATTCATTTGAGTTACTAGGGTACTTTATAAGGATTACTTATTTTGAATTTATGGTAAAAAAATAGATGATATTTAAAATAAAAAAATGTTCTATTTTTTTCGGAATTCTCATAATTCTTTTAAAATATAAAATTATTTTTTAAAAAAATTTTGATAAAAAATGAAAAACTTTTCGATAATAAATTTTAATATTTAGAAAGTCGAGAGACTGTAGACAATCACAAGGATGTGAATTTTAGATTTGATTATCAAAAAGTTAAATATATTTAAACTAATTTAATTTATAATAAAAATGGAGAATTTTAAGGCAAAAGTTTTCTTTCCTTCTTTAGCAACTCTCAAAAGTTCGTTGAGATACAACTATTGTAAATACTCAGCAAATTAATTTAAATATGCAGTCTGAAAATCTAGGAAAGACTGCACAAAAAGTATTTGCTAACTTTTCACGAGATTATATGTTTCTTCCAGCTGATTATACGTTTAAGTTCCTGGAGCTTATTCATGTCAGAAATAGTCAACGTCATATTGAATTTTTTATGAATTTGGATAGACTCTTCCAAATTTGCCACGAGCTCTTTATCACCATTCCAGATACAATTTAGGTAAAAACAAGACTCTGCGTCTTATCTTCTCTTTTAAAACAATGATTATCACAATTAACAGTGAGCTGATAAGATCATCGATGTGCATGATCGCTACAAGACCAGATATTTTAACATCTTTGGGTCTTGCTAACTTCATCTTTGTAAACAAAATCAAGAAATTTGTAGAGTAATCGGTTGAATTGAAAAATCTTAATGCCAAAAACATTGGCGAAACCTCAATAATGATTAGCCTTTTACAAGGAATGGTTTGTTGATTTCTAAGTTGTTAGGTTCCTTGCAGAGACTCTATTTATTTTATAAAAAAACCGTTAATAAAAGTGATGATAGAGGATCATGAAATAGGGTAGGATATATTAAAGGAGTTCCAATCGAAGTTGTCCGTTCTAAGTTGTTTAGAATATGCTATCGTCCTCTGAATTAAGTTTAAAGCGAAGACTTATTGAAAAAGTCTCTCATTGGGATTCTAGTAAATATTCAATTATAAGTGGGACTTTCTTAATTATAGTATGTACATTAATTTTTTGAATAGACTTGCTTAGCTCCTTACCACTAATAAATGCATATGGTTAAGAAAATTGGAAGATATATAAAAAATAATTTAAGAAATTTTCTACTTAATGGTAGAAAAAAAGCATGAAGATTGCAATAAAGTGATAAAAGACCTTCGGCTTTGTAACTCTTGAATTCTTAATTATAACTTTTCACTTCCCAAATCTTAAAATTAATTCATATAAGATCAAAAGTTCTAAGCCCTATCACAATTTCTGGATAGGAATATGAAAAATAATAGAGAATCGATAAATTAAAATGAAATAGATTAAAAATAAAATGGAAACAATATATAGAGATGCTGGTGGAGCAGTTACACTCACGAAAATGTAAGTTTACAAAAAATAAATCTTGCATTATTATTTATATAGGAGTAGTACCTGTTTAGTGTCTATGAAGGGTTGTATGAAAAATTATAATCTTGTTTCTAATGACCAAAGTTTGATTGTGAATTGTTGTTGTTCATTAGTAAGTTTGATTGATTAGTTTTCATGACTAGGCTTTTCTATTAGTTTCTATTCCATTTTGTTTTATAGGTTTTCGATTAAATATTTTAATTTTGCATTTTAATTTATCAATTCTCTATTATTTTTCATAAATGTAAGAGATTGTTCAGTGTAAGATTTGTAAACTCAGGATATAAGACTGCCTTAAAAATATCAAATTATAAGAAATATTTAGAGAAATATTTCTAGTTTAAGTTACAGTCTCTCCAAACACTTTGCTTAAATTATATACTTTAATCATAAAAAAATCGACTTTTCATCAATCTACGTATGTGAAACGGTAAGACTTTGCTTGACACTTTGCTCAACCATCTACTTGAGCAAAGTAGTTTGGGAGTCCTGTCTTCATCATTGGTAAGAATGATTTTCTTAAATAATGGGATGAAAAGTAGTTTAAAATGTTGATTTAACAATTAAATTAAGAGTAAATATCAATGAATATTTGAACAAAACTGGATTGTATTGCATTACTCATAAAGATTTAGAAACCTTTTGCGAAAATCTAATAATTTAAAATTTACTAGCATATTCTTCCATTTTATTGATGAGCATGAATGAATTCTGTTTGACAGAGCTGTACCTAAAATTCTAATCCTTCTAAAACATGTTAAAAAAGCAAAGCAACTGAAAATTGTGTTTGGATCTAAACTACGAATGAAAGAAAAATAAATAATTGAGAGGTTTTTAAAACAGAGGAAATTGAATTTCCAATGGTAAGCTTGATTAATGGCAATAAGAAGTAGCACTTGGTAGATGTAGTCGTAGTCAAGAGCATCAGGATTGCTTTAAAAAACATGATAACATAATTCAAAAACTTTGAAGTTGAGAACCAATCATAATTGTCGCGAGCAATTCCTACTAGATTATTGAGAATTGATTGAAAAATTAGATTAAATATCCTTTTTTATGGAAAGCTATAATGTGGATGTAAAATTGAAGCTACTTTGGAGAGTGGTCTATGAATTAGAGATGAACATGGGAAATATGGAGTTTTTATTCTATCTGAGACATAAGATCGAGGTATTGAAATCATAACTTCTTAAAAAATCGAAAAGAATCGTGGGCTTTACTTAATCATTGCTGACATATTTCATAGATTCTTTAAAATATCATTATGGCCTGACAACCTTTTAAATAATTTTCAGGCGAGATAATCTAAAATGATATATTCCATAAGTAATTAAGAGTTATATAAAAGGATTTAGAAAATTGTTCGAAGTATCACTATTAAATATAAAGGGTCCATCAATATCATTCAAGTTATTAAAAAAAGCACTCTTTAAAAACCATTTTACTTTAATTAAAAGAAAAAAGAATTAACAATACTGAAAAGGAATAGAAAATACAAAAATAAGAAAAACATTATTAATAAAAGTTAAAGAATAAATTTTAAATCATTAATAATGATATAGTTAAGGGCATTATAAAAATTTGTCCACTTATAATTATTAAAAAGGTTGTCAGGCGATGAAAATAGATGAAATTTTAATATTAGTAAATAATTATTAAATAAAGAATATATATAACAGTTAAAGGAAGGTGCAAGTCACTTGACTTTATGAATTTGAAAATTCAGCAGAATCAGATTGAAAAATCTCAGCATACTCATCATTTGAACAAGGAAAAAACAAATTTTCTTATCTTACATCTCCTATTCTCAGCCATTCCAGGTAACTTCGATTCAAGAACAAACAACCATTAACAGGAGTAGAAATAATAGGGTGAAATGTTGAAGAATGCTAGAAAATTATTCAATTCAAAAGATTAGTAAGAGCATATCACTAAAAGCATAGTTTGAACTGCTAAATCGAATATTATAGAATTATGACATCAGAACCTTTGATTCTTCTATGTTTACTCCCTTTGAGGAGACCATTTTTCTCACTCGAACAAGTATAAGCATGAACCATAGAAGGAAATCAGCATGTATGATATAAGTTAATTCTAGGGAAGCGGTCTCTAAGAAAT
>ARYC01007197.1:0-16735 GCA_000711775.1 Oxytricha trifallax
AAGTTCTATTATTATCTCTGCTGTGCTACTCTCCTTGAGCTGAGTTACGTTCCTTAGAATTTTGTTGGGTATCTCTGGGAGTTTTTAATGCTATCCTCTTTAGTTAGGTTTCCATTTTGTCAATTTCTTCTATTTTCAAATATTTTTCTGCTATTAAAGGAGTGTATTTATAGATCAGAAGTGATCTTATTTAAGCTACCTTAATTATGTTCCCTATTGTAGAATTGTTTGATTTTGTTAGCTTTTGGTATAATTTTGTCTGTTTCTTCAACTCAATCCACGTGTCTTTCAACATCTTCTGAGGATTTTGTTTATTTTAAGTCCCAAAAACTTTGCTTCTTTTACTTTTTTATTCCCTCAACCTCTGTCGTTTACTAAAACTATTTTGATTGACTGAGAAATACTGTCTTTTTAGTTTTTAGTTTTAGATTATGAGTTTTTTCCAACTCTTTAAAGCTGTCAATGACTCATTTAAATTGCTGCTGATTTTACATATTGATTAATAAATCATCTGCAAATACCATTTGTTTTCCTTATTGAATGAGTGATTATAATTCTTTTTTTGACTGAAGGGCGTCTTAAAAGTAGATCTTAAACAGCATTGGGGAGATCTTACTCCCTTGTATTACTCCCTTTTGCGTCTTAATGTAGTCATTCTCGAATTTGATTCTGTTGTTCTAATACAATTCTTCCACCAATTTAATTGCGATCTTGTCATCCTCCGACTTTGCTTTTTTTAGGATTTCTAATAACTTGTCTTTCCAGACCGAGTCGTAGGCTTTCTAAAAGTCTTCTAGTAAGTTTGCTTCTCTTTGCTTACTCTACCTTCTGGAGTTCTTTATATGTTCTTGAAATTTAATCATTTTTAAGTGAGTGCTCTTGTTTTCCTTGAAACCGCTTTAATAATTTCCTGTCTTTAGAACTCACTCCCTTAAGTTTATTCATTTTCATTTTCTCAATAATTTTGATTAAATGAGAATTCACGATAATCGGTCTTTTATTATTTACTTATGGATAGTGTTCTCCGCTTGTTTTACTGAGTAGTATGAGTCCACCCGCTTTAATGTATTGAGGAATCTTGCCTGTATCTTTTCACTCACTATTTTCCGAATTTCTTCCGATTTTTGTGATTATCTTGCCATCAAATCCATCTGGACCGATAGATTTGTTGAAGTTGCATTCCTATATGGCTTTTTCTACGTCTTCTACACTACAGAATGCTTCCATATTAATATCAAATGTCATCATCTGATCCTTTCCAATTTTGGTGTCCCCCAAGTGTCTTACCTCTAATCTTAATAAAGATTATTGTAGAATTCAATTATTTTCCTTTCAGCCTCTTCACCTAAGTTTATTCTTTCATTTTCCAATTAAATTCCTTTAATTAGTTCGGCTTGTTTTCCGCTCTTAGAATTTCTTCGCTATATAGAAGAATCCTTTGATGTCATTTCTTTCTAAGCTTTATACCATGTCTCTAATAGCGTTATTCAATTCGGCTTTTTTTCTTTAAAGGGGTTGTTAGGTTCTAATTTGTTGTTCCTAATTACCCATTCTGGGGTTGATTGTACCAGTGCTTGGTCATGCTGTGCCTTTCTAAATAGTCTTCGAAGCATCGAATTATAGGGTTATCTAAATCTTCTTTCGTTAACTTCCTTCCTTATTCAATGAACGTTTTCTGGCATTGTCTTCTTATATCTGATATTCTGTACCGCTTTTCTTTGTCACTTAACTTTAGGTATCTCTCCTAGTATCTTATTCTAAGTATTGCTAAAATCAACTTCTGATCTGTCAGTCTGAGTTCGTCAGTTTCTTAACTTATCGTTTCCAGATTTGAAAATATTTGATCTAATTAGTTTCCCTTTGAGTGAGTTTCCACTCCTTGCGGGATCAATGTCTTTAAGCCTCCTTCTCTATCTAGTCTTTTACTTAATTCTTTGATGTGATAGTTGAAATCTCCCATGACTATAATTCTCTGGTTCTTGCATTTTAGTCTAAGAGATTTTATCATGTACATTAGTCTGTTTTATAATTCCTTTACTTCTTCGCTCCAGTATGGTGATATGTAAACTGTGAAAATGCTGAGTGGGAATCCTTCCAAGTCTAATATGTTCCAAGTTACAAACTATCTTAAATTTTTTATTGCTTTCATTTGAATCTGCAACCATTTAATGCAAATACAGTTCCATTCTTGGCTAGTTGTGTCTGTGTTATATTTCTTTTATTAGGTCCTATTATTCTTTGGAGTTTCGTTTCTACGAGTCCGATAAAGTCTGGTTGCTTCAATTCGATTTCTTTCATCATTTAATCTGGTTTCCACTTCGAGTTAAGTCCCCTTACATTTTAGACGCAAATGCTAAACTAAAATGTCTTAGATGGTATCTACCTCTTGTTGCTTATCATTATGTTATAAGTATACTCCTCTACTTTTCTGTAAATCTCTCATTCCTTTTCTCCAGCCCTCAACTTCTCTTACAGGTTGATAAAAATGAAGATAACGGCCATTATCTATTGAAACACTAAATTTTTCTAAGTTTTTATAGCTGTTATGATTTACTTAGTTGGTGGGAATATTTAGGTCTGATACTATTGGATGTTTTTTAATATTCAAAATAATCTTATATAGATTCTTAACTTTCTGGTTTGATTTCTGCTTTCTTTTCAGCGTATACTGGTAACTTCCTTCTTGGCTGTTCTATTCTTCCATCTCTGCCCTTCCTTTTTAATTTCCTTAATTAAATTTTGTATTTTAATTAAAATTTATTATTTATTGGTAATTTTTTTACTAATTTTAGAAAAATATTTTTTTAAATAAACTCGTAAGTATAAAAGAATAGGACTCTTGATTATAATATTAGATTATAACGTAGAATAAGAACAATTTTGAAATTATTTTGATTTCTCCAATTAATTTATTGATGAAAAGGAATAATCTATAACAATCAAGTGTTTTAAATTTTAGTACAATAGAAGATTGAAATGGTGAGCATTGTAATTAGTAAAAGAATTTTCATTAAGAAGTATAAGGAATATTAATATAAGATTTTTATTATTCTTTCTAACTATTACAATTATATAAAGACTGTTAATATAATTAAAATAGAAAAATAAAAGTTATAAAATTTACATCGCTAAATGTTGATACAACTTACAACTTAAGAACGATAACTAATAACTAGAATAAAATTAGATTAGACGTAAAGTAATTATTTTAACAGGTTTTATTGAATAGAATGACTCCATAGAAAAAAGCATTGATTGGAAAATAATATTCTAATAATGATTATTATTCAAGAAAATTAAGTTAAAAAATGCGAATAAATTATACCTTAAATTAAGGATTAAAATAAAAAATAATATTAAGGTATGGATGTTAATGATAGAGAAACTTACTAAAGAATAAGATCAATCTTATTTTTTAAAAAGATCAATTCAGTTGCTTTATAATCTGTAACCCATCAGAAAATATTAAGTCATCAAAGCAAAAGATATGTTGAAAAACATAGTATTTAAATAACCAAATAAACTGTTGTTTAGATGGCGCCTTTACCAAATCAACTTTAAAACATGAGCTCTCAATAAATAAGATCAATATCACTTAAAATTACTGTCCAAACCAAATAGCTAGTTAAATGGTACTTTAAATTTATGCTATTCCCTCATTATCAAGTGATCGCGTTCAAAAGATATTTATCAAATGATTCAATAGAGAACATAAATTAATGCTATTTAAGTAGTGTATATTATAATGGTAGACAAATTAGTGTGGCTGATAGAAGCATTATTAGATTATATTCTATGTACTGAAATTTTAGGTCTTTAATCAGCAGGACTTATATTAGGATCTTCAATTTGAGATTAAAATTACGGGATCAAAATAACTGGAAGTTCACTGGAGACCTCCTTAGTTTTAATAGCGATAAACTTCCTTGTAATAAACCCAAGAATCATAAATTTAATATATAATAAATTTGTTAATTAATTAAGCACATGAAACCTTAATGTTTAATATTAATTAGAATAGATTCAAAGATTCAACGAATCATAGGTGACTTAATCACAAGTTAGTGCTGAAGTCACACTTTAAGATTTAAATCCTATAGAAATTCTTGGATTTAACTAAAATTAATAAGTTATAGTAGAAGTACAATAAGATATAGAAGAAGTCAGAAAATAGAAGCTTTAATTCCTCAGTAGCTAATTCTTATCCTAAATATTTGGTCAATAGCAAACAATATTAATTACTGGATTTAAGATATGAATACATACCACAATCTTAAATAAATCATTTATAATCACTTTGTAATATTGGACTCATATTCCTCCAAATATTATTATTATATCTATTCAGGATAATCTATTTAAAATCTTGATACTTTTTAATATAAATTCTATATAAATGGCTAGACATATTTTGATTAATTACCTAAATCAATTAAAGGCAAGTTATAGATGTTGGTAGATATAAAACTTAAGATTAGGATACTTCAGATATTAATATGTAACGAGTAACGAGGTGGAATTAGAATTAATGTTTGAATAATTCTGTCAAAGAAGTGCTTTGCTGATAATGTAATTGTGCAGTTTATATCTAAAATAATGATGCCAAAGATATGTTTTTCTAAATTATCATGTTATGTTATTGTTTATTTAAAATAAAATGTTAGCAACTAAGTGTGAGAGTAAATGAATATAACCCCTAATATGTATGACTTCTTAGTAGATTTCAGCTTTATTTCCGTCTTATGTATTAGAAGATCTTAAAAATAAATTTAGAGGTGAGAACTGTATTGAGAGTCTAATTTGAATTATCATTCATTAAAAGGTTGTTATAAAAAATTGTAAAATTTTGGAAGAAGGTAAATTATCTTAAAATGCAAGAATATTATTTTTTTAAAAATTATTATTAATATAAACTGTGTAATAGGCAACATTAGATCTGATTTAAATATAGGCTTAAGCATTATAATTAGCAACCTTCAGGCATTCTTGTTGCTCTTCTTCTTTCATGTCTTTCCTATTCTTACGCCTTGTCTGCTGTCTAATTTTCTATCTTCATCTTTGAAAGACTGCCCATTCATTCATGTGATGTTTGAAGAGCATATTGATTGCCTTTGAATAGTAGTAGCTCTACTGGTTGCTATACATTCTTATTGAGTGATCAATAACATGGGTTTCTGTTAGAGTAGCATTTAGCGCTGAATGGGAGAATAAGTCTGTGCCATGTCTTTATCTAGTCATTCTCATCTCTATATCTCTTGTGGCAGGTTTGGAACTCCATCTTTCCGTTGTCATTCTAAGCTTCTTGTACCTACAAATGTTGGGAGTGGTGTCATGTTTGGTCTTGAGTAATCTCCCCAATATTAGCCAATCTAAGCAGATGGTCTGTAAATTAGTTTTCATTTTTTTATTTTCAGTAAGTATAGCAGTCGAAAGTCGTATTAAACGATGAATTAGTAGCACACTAGAGACACCACTCAACGCTTCTCCTTCTATTTCAAGACGGTGGAATCTCCGACTTAGACATCTTCTTTGGGAGCCAAGATAATCAGAAATCATTATTTCTCAATATGACAATGGAGTTTCTCAAGTGATGATTACGCATTTTTTGCCTCAGACTACGTTTACATTCCAATCAATTCTGCTTCGCATATAAATATCTTGCGCTAGCTTGGTCTTTCCTCTCTTAATTAATGCTTTTCTATATATAGTAGTGTTGAATGACTTGGTGGATTCTCATTCTTTCCAACGAATTTCAATGGCCATAGAAAGATTTATAATAGAAAGGCAGGTGGATCCTTATGCAGATATAGTGTTCGAAAGGTGCTTGTGGGTGCCTCAACTAATTCACTTCTCATTCACTCTGGCATTTGAGAGCAACTAAATCACTTAACGAGCCAGGAGAGCAGATTCAGATGCCAAGAATGTCGTAGATAATTAATGTTTAGGAAGCAGCGAATACACAAAGTCATTCTATCGCAACCAATCTCTTAATCGTTGCGCTTACACTATCAGTCTTAGTGAAAATGTTTTTGCCTCACCATGCTCCTCTCTCGCAACATCCACTATATACTTTTCGACATTTGCTTGCATTATCCTTATGCCCAAAGATTCACACGTATTGTGAGTCTTGTTAGAGTTGATTGCATCATTGTTGGGCTATTCCATGCCATTGATTCTTTTTGGTAGCCTAGCTATGTTGATGTGTGTAAAGGAGTTACAATTAAAAGTGAGTACTTCTATCTTTCAACATTATTTCATTCCTATACCGCTGCATTCTTAGTACATTCATACCTTGCCTTAAGAATTGGTAACATTCCTCTAGATTGCTGGAGATGCCCATGTTCAACTCATCAATAATGATAAGAAGACTGATACTAAGCTTTATCTTATTATGAAAGTGATGCTTGCTTAAAGGTTCTTCTTTTGTTAATTATCTTGTCGATATTAGAGGCTCTATGAATAATCGACTCTATGCTAAATATATTATAATCTTCAATTTTTCAATTGATTCTTGCTAATACAAATTAAGATCATAGATTCATTTAACTGAAGCATATTTTATTTTTAATCCAGATATTTTTAATCTATTTTAACCAACTTCCTTATTTGAAATAAATATACTCTTTTATATAACATATATTATTGTAAAAGGAAAAACTCTTACTAAACACGATGAAGATTAAAAGAAAGCATAAGAAGGTAGCAATGAAGACTTTTAAATTATTTCAACATCTTTACAATAATATTTTTGAGACTTTGTGCTAGTTGTAAATATGGAAAGTGTAATTGAGAACTATAAAAACACATTAAAGTGATAGTTTATAGGGATTACATAAAAAGTAACTAAATAATTCTAAAGAGATATATCTGAAAGATTCAAAGAGGTTAAAAGATAAGAATCATAAATTAATAGAACTCTTTAAGGAGAAAATATTGATGTCAAATATACTTTATTTATTCAATGTAATTCATGAGATTCGTTAAAAGTTAAGGATCATGAAAATTTATTAAAACTTATGCTAATTAAGATAAATTAACTTCCGAACATAGCAAAATTCTAATGTTTTCCTTCTGTGTTTGTAATACTACTCAACCATCTAGTGCTATAATAGACGATATTTTATATTAAAGCATTTTAAATGTAGATTTGTTAAGACTTCCAACTGTTTAATGAAGAAGAGATGCGCTTAGATATGTTTGAGAAATGAGACTTAGAAGTACTGTTTATTGAATTTTGTCTATGATTTTGAATAATTTGGTTTTATACAGGTATGATTTTTCGAAGGCGGTATTTTATATGGATTACCAGTTTAACCAAATCTGCCAAATCTGCCAAATCCGCCAAATTTCCAACCTTCAATAGATTTCAATACATTGAACGATCTAAAATATTAAGAATTATAAATATCAAAGAAGTAAATCAACACTAATTTAATCTACTAAAAGAATTATAAAATTACCAGCAAAACAAACATAAAAGAAAGAAATATAAAAGACTATTTTTATCTTATTAATCATAATGTTTCTTCTTATTCTTTCTATTCTTCTTAATTTTCTATTTCCTTCTTATTAATTCATTTAGTCCATCTAATGATTTTTTACTCTTGGTAATCTTAATGTATTGTGTATTAAAATTCAGATATCTTTATATCACTATATTTTTTTATGATATTTTGATCCAATATTATTAGCTTATATAAAACACTTTCATCTGCTTTAGATACTTTTTTTTCTTGTCTAAACTTATTTTAACTTAATAAAATATAACCTTGCATATATTGACAAATGTTATAAGGATATTTTTTTAATTTACTTGCAGGTTTTTTTTCTTCATATCATTATAATATTATCAGTAAAAAGATTATTACATTAAGTTATGTTTATAAACTAATAATTGTGCATCATAATTTCAAGAATTTGTTGATGACGATTTAAGATAGCCTTCAAACGGTAATCTCAATATGAATTTAAACAAAATTATCAACTTAGGATATGCATAAACAAATGCTAATGCCTCCTCAAAATAATATGTTTTAAATGCGTTTGTTTAACATTGCAAATCTTTTAACTACTTGTTAAGTGGTAATGAATAGGTTTATTTGAATGATGCCTGCTAAAATTCTAAATCTGCAATTAACTGTGGAGCAATGTAATCAAGAATAAATTCAAATGTGTAACTAAGAAGTATTTATAAGATCAGGTACAGATACATAATTAAAATCAAGTATTGATTAATACATAATAATAATTATAATCAAATATTTATTAAACGCTTAATGATGTAAATTATTATACCAATCATCAAGTTCAAAATCAACATATTATTAACAATTCGACATAAAACTAAATAGCACAGGAAATATTAGATAGAAGCAGTGATGATGCATTTATATCAAACACAAGATGATCAATGGCTTGATTATACAACTTCCACCGGTATTACTGGACTTAACAGCACTAAAACAACATTACAAGGAAGATAGAAAACTGCTTCTTAATTAAATGCTGTTCATGTTGATGAAACAACATTGCCATATTAAGGATCGGCCACAACCACTATAATGGAACAAATAAAAAACAGCCCAAGCACATAAAGCGCAAGATAATAATTGAATAATAATATAAATGCTACTGTATTTAGTTAATTATTAGTAAAGTCAGATAACACTATATCTTAGGACACGACTTTTTAGAGACAATTCATCAATTGCTATAAATCATAGTGGATCTAGTTCATTTACCTGTCCTTTATTCTCTTGGTTTGGTGCTGTTGTAGCCCCGTCATTTGTTTAATACAATCCATGCACTTCAATTTATAATAATAAAGGATGTTATTAATATGTTATAAAATATTTTGAATTGTTACAATATTTAGAAGAAATTTTTTTTATTTGATTATGATAAAGATAAATGTATTTGATATGAAATTAATATCCTAGGTTAATTATGCTAAAATAAGCAAAGAGATTTGATATTTGAATAAGTACCCGAAAGATATCGATAAATATTAGATGACAACAGAGTGACTGTAGATGTAAATCTGGTACTATAAGATATGATTAAATATTATAAGGTGGCTAATAAGAACTAAAAAAACTAGTTCAATAAATAGTAACATTAATCTATCAATTAGAACAAGAAATATTAATACTTATAATTTAATGATTTATATTGTCTATAATAAAAATAATGGGTAATATTCCTATAAACATCAATTTTTTTAAGTATCTTTTAAACTCTCAATTTTATAATAATTAATAGTAAGCATTATATTTTAAGAATTAGCTCCAATAAAATGAAAAATGTTGGAGATACTGATTATGTTCACATCGTACTTAAATAAATGTTATATTTTTAATATTTATACAAATAAGTAATTGGATAAATTAATGAAGTAAACATATTAACATAATTAAAGCAATACTACTAATATTAATTAAAGATAATAGAGAGTGAGAATATATTAAACTTAAATGTGTTTTATTTTAGTTATGCGATCAATTCTCTGTTTAATGCAACTATAATCTTTAATATTTCAACTGTCTTTTCACATCTTAAAGTACTCTTATTTAACTAATTTGTGTCGAGTTGCACGTCTTGAGGGCTTAGGATCATGTCGTAACCTGCTAGCCTGCTAAGGGTGTGTCTATTATGTTTATGTTGCACTTTCTAGGCACAAATATTTAGATATAGTTTATTACGAGTGTATTCACTTACATCTATGATTTGAATAGCCTATCCCTAAGTCTGGCTATTAACTTCGGTATTGATTATCTGCAGCTTGGGTCGAGATTTTTCATCAACCTTAACCTTGCTGAAAGGCATCTGGGTGTTTACTATTTACCAATGTGCTTTGCATTTCTTGTCGTTGCCAAAAGTATGGGCTTGTAAGTCTCTTTTTCATCAAGTATAAATGCCTCTAAATCTCTGACGTCTTGTATTGTTTAGTATTGGTGTTTAATTTTGGTATTGTTATTCGGCATATCTGACTTCCAGTATTGCAGTCGAAGTAAGAATCGAATCTTTGAATGGGCGGCTGTCAGTAGAACTACTCGACGTAGCGGGAACTATCTCACGATGGTAGAACTTCCGACTCAGACATCTCCTCGGGGAGCCTAGATTATCAAGTATCACCTTTTCCCTAAAGGCCTTTGGAGTTTCCCAAAGTGATGGTTTACACATATAGTGCCGATTGTTTCGGATATGGAGAGAAAATTATTAATGACAAACCATCGGATCTCTATTTTATATCTTCCTGACTTTTTCTGCTCTCTCATTGTAGTGCAAGATGTCTTTCAGATTCTCCTTCTATCTATAAGACTTCAATGATGACGCTGAGCAGTTGCCCATAGGTAGGCAAGGAGATCCTGAAGCAGTTCACTGTAAGTGCTGCGCTCGTTAGCGTCTTTACCAATGAAGTTCCCATCCACTCAGATAGTTTATAGCTCTAATACGACTTCTTCGCACCAAAGAGAGCAGGCTCACATGTCAAGAGAGCTGAAGTTGATCAATCTTTAGCAAGTAGTCATTAAAAGACCATCTATCACTATTTGTCTTTCAGGCCCTTCTCTTTAACCAACAATCTCAGCGCAAATGGAGTTGTTGCATCATGCTCTTCTACCTCAAAATGCACGAAAGCGATCTTAAAATGCGCCAACACTAATCTTCCAACAACTCATAGAGTCGCAAGTATTGTAGGTTACATGATCTTTGGACTATACCAGACCACAGGTGCTCTTTGGCAGATAATGAAGCTTGAAATGGTTTTACAGTAAATGGAAAATGCGCCTATGCTTCAACCTGTCTCTCCTCATTATTTGCTACCCTTTGAAGCTCCAGTAGGAGTACCTTGATGGTTGGCAGCTGCACCAGAGATGCTTATACATGCAACAGCAGTTCATGTCGCTAGTGTTTGGTAATTTGATATAAGACAGTCGCCCTCAACGGCAGTGAGGCTTAATGTTAAGAATGCTGAAGTGACATTGATATGATGGGGTTAATTAGCTTCTTTATAATTGATAGTATCTGTTTTCACTGTTAATTATTTTAGTTAGTT
The DNA here is from genome assembly GCA_000711775.1 of Oxytricha trifallax. NCBI lineage: Eukaryota > Ciliophora > Spirotrichea > Sporadotrichida > Oxytrichidae > Oxytricha > Oxytricha trifallax. Next base: position 11,057 of record ARYC01007197.1, read on the forward strand.
GTAAACTTAATCAAGTTATAATAAATATCTATCATTAATTGTGCTATTTATTGATTTATAAAGATGAATACTACTTTTGTGACCTTTTAGTCCACTTTTTCAATTCATTCATTGCGGTTTTATGTAAATAAGTTAATTTAAGGGTTTTTAAAATTGATTTAAAAGAATTCTTACCATATATTGATTTAACTTGGAATAAAACATAAATTATAATTAACACTAGAATAAAAAGAATAGATCAAAGACCAGTTAGCTATTAGATTTAGGTTGAATGTCTTTTGAGTTTAACTAATCAATTACAATACATTACTATCATTATAAATAATGACTGTTAACTTAAGAATAAAAATAATTTGCAGAGCAATTAAAAATTTATATAAAAATGAGAGTACTTATATTTTCTTGACTAAAAATGAAATACTTAATAAAACTTAGTTCTAAAAAGACTAAAAGATATAGCTTTATATATCAACAAACTGATAAAATTATTTCATTAAGAGCTTAAGGTAATTCAAATTACACTATAAATTAATAAATTAGGATTCCTAGCATCATGGTAGATATTTGGCTTGATATTCAAATTGAAAGAGAAATCTGGACATACACTAAAAAGAACCTAGAATCTTCTTACTTACCATAAATTAAACCATCATTATAATAGTCAATAAAAGATATTGAAAATAAAGAATATTTAAAGATTCAATTTTACTGAATTCATCTAATATTTAATAATAAAATGTATAAAACAATTTATAATTTTATTTTGTTATTATATTACCAAATTTTCTTATAATTTAAACTAAGAAATATTGATAAGTCAAAGACTAAGCCTAAGATTAAATGGTCAAGATTATTATAGGTAAGAGATTTGTGAAAAAAAATAAGGCTGAAGAAGTACCTTGTAATGCATAAAACCCCAAAAATATAATTTTTAATGAGTATTATGATATACTTCTGAAATTAATTAAAATAAAGTTAATAACTCATATAATAAAAGTCGTTTACAAAGTATTTTATCAATAATAATAATTTAATAATAAAGATGTACAATTATGAAGAGTCTAACAATAAAAAACGTGAAACCCTATTAAGCCCCATTAAATTAATCAAAGAGATGTTTGAGATTAGAGAATAATATTAATAATAACTTAAATAATGATATTCATCTATCAATCACATATAAGTGAAATAATCTTATAAATTAAATGTGGAATCGTGGCTTGGTAACAATTGCCATGCCATCACAACACCATCGTCAACTTTAGGTGTAGCATCCAACCCATCAATAATGCTATCAAATGGAAGGAGGAAATGCTTAGTCTTGATCTGATGATAGAACGAGAAGGACAGACGAGCTAGTAGTGGGTCTTCAACATAAACTCTTCTGTTATATGAGGACTCATTATCCTATTGAGTCTAGATTTAAATTAAAAAGTATTGATTATTTAATAAAGTCGGGGAGTAAAACTTCAATTCAACCCTTAATTCAATTTATTAAATTATAATTAAATTTGTATAAATTATCCGTGATATTTTACAGTCGATATCTTGAGCTAAGTATGTGCTAAACAGATAAAATAAGGTTCATTCGATAGCACTATGAAATTTAGGAAGCCCCTAATTCACGAATCTATCAATCTACCACTGGCAAAATTAACATAATTTAATTATTTACTATATACTTAATAAAATAATATAAAATACCTGATAAGTACCTTAACACCAAAAATGCTTAAAATAAGCTCCTAGAGAATGAAATCAAACTTCTAACAGGAGGAATCTCAACAATATCATCGTAAGAACTTTACTGTAGTTCCAGATAAGCTGGAGGCTTTTTACTCAGAGAATTGGGAAGACCCTTCATCAGGAGTGCTTAGAATGTCTTCCCACTTGAGTGACTCAGGACGACAAACATAATTCTTAGTAAGATTATAGTCTATAGCTTATTTATTAAACTTCGCCAATTAGAGATATAATTTTAATGAATTCAAAATAACTCCTGAGGGAATCTGTACATTTTGGAAGTGTTGCTATTCGATTGAGAGCTCTTATATACTTCCCTAGAGCTCTTTATCAGAGTGAATATTTTTACTAGATCTTTTAGTTGAGGATAATTATTGGTTAATTGGGTGGCTATAATAAATTAATAGTTGATTGTTAGATTATTATATATTAATGAATAGGCAGTTTAAGGTATATGTGAATGTCTAAATACAGTAAATCAATTGAATAGGAAGGAAGATTAGAATTTACATATTTTAATTTTAATTGTCATATATTGAGAGCAAAAAACACCATTTAATCAATAGGTCTAAGAATCGTTAGATCAGTTATTTAGAACATAAAAATAGGTGTTAAAATTTTTGACTGCTTAAAAGAGTAAGGAATATCTAATTTAACATCTGGAATGCAATGAACGGACAAATATACAAATAAATTATAAAAAGTAACTACCTCTTTTAGTCAAAGACTTCCTCATAGTGGAGGTATACATAATCAATGAAGGGTCTTTTCAAAGATTTTGATTGCGAGACGTAGAACAACATAGTTCTTAAACTGAAAAATAGTAAAATATATTAAAAAAATAAGAAAATATAATAACATTTAAAAAAAAATATAAAATTTGTTTACTGTCATTTTGAACATATTGTCAGTATTTATAAATTATCGAATTTTTATCAAATTTTGGCTTCATGCGATTTTCTAGTTATAACAAGTTTTTCGAGACAAATCTTGTAAAATGTATTCTGAGTATTTAGAGGACGAGAACAATCAAAACCTTTAGTGAGGTTTATAAGTGCTTTGATTGAAAGGTATAGTTGGGGTCTTATTGGGGCTAGTAGAGAAAACGCAGGTTTTATATTAATTTTGATTATATTTAATATATGTAAGGTTATTAAATTCAAACAAATTATATCTGATTGTCTTTGTTGTACCTCTTGAATCTTGCTTTCTCTAGTGGCTCAAATAAGTCATCTAATGATTGCCTAGAAAGTAGAAAGCTCACGATTATCATTTCAACTATGCTTTTAATTTCTTCGCAGAAATCTTCTTGCTTTATATGCTTCTTAACCAAACTAATTAATGATTTTTCATACTTTGTACCATAATAAGACATGCTTTCTATATCGCACTCTAATATAATTGCAGTTACTGCCAATACATCCACATAGAATTAGCAATTTGCCCATTTTTCTCTGATTGGGAAGTAACCAGGTGTACCAAGAACCTTAGCTAAGGTTACAATCTCTTTTCTTAAGGCCCTATTGAATCGATAACTACTACCTTTAAAAGGAAGGTTCAGCATTATATTTTCAAGTTTCAAATCTCTATTAACATATCCAAGTTCATGCAACTACTTGACACCCTTAATAATTTCTGATAGTATATTATTTAAGTCGTTTAAGTATCTATTTAGATAGTCTCTTAGATTCATTTCAAATTTCTGGAATCTTAGTACGATAAAACCATAGCTTAATATGACACCATCGAGCTTAAGCTAATTCTTGCAGTCTATTCTTTAAGCCTCTCTTAGTATCATGTATTCGTTATCAAACTCATTTTAAATATCATAATAATAATTAGATCACATTGAGGTCTCAGGGGAACCCCGATCATAGATGCTTTTTAGTGCAAATAAGGGACTAGCCCTTTTAGTTAAGTTAGAGAATCTCTCCTGTATACTGAGTTTTCATCTTCTTCTGTTGTTTATTCTTTTTCCTCCTCTTGCTTTTCCTCTTCCTTTGGTCTTTCTTTTGTTGTTCCTTTTTTTACTCCCTTTCTTAGGGCTGGAGAGGAGTATTTGAACTGTTTCTCCTTGGTCTCTAAATTTGAATTAGGTGTCAAAATGTTTGACATTGATTGAGAATTTGAGTTCATTGGAGCCAATGTAGCTTTTACATCTTGTGGTGATAAGTTGTACGAAGTCACTTTTCATGAAGTAGGTGTGACTCATTTTAATAATGATAATTCTTAATGAGATAGCTGAATGGGTATACCTTGTATGCATACTAATCGACCACTATTAACTTTGTCTTGTTAGGTGCATATATATGCAAGTAATTTTAAATACAACTATTAAGATCAATTGCATTTAATGCAGGAATGCTCATTGCTTTCGCTATGAAGTATTCTAAAACAGTTTTGTCTGCAGGTAAGTTCATTGATTCTAATCGTCTCTGTCTCTTGATTATCTCCTACTAATCTCTTTATGACTCAAGAGTATTAAATTTTCTAATTGATGGACTAGTTTTTAGGTCTCTTCATCCTAAATTATAAACTCTCTTCAGGATGCTTCTGTATATGCTTCTTTACTTTTGCAGAATGAGTATAAGACTTCATGCATGTTTAACATCAAAATCTTCCATCAACTTTATCATACTTGAAAAAGATCTTGACTTTGCCAGAGTGTATCTCTTATCTCTTTGAGGTGTTTCTTCAAGCTCTACTCGGTTACAAAATAATTTAAGCAGTCTTAGCATAAAATGTTTATATCTATTCAACTGGTACCTGTTCTTAAACTCCTGAATATCTTCAATTAGTGTTTAGACTCCCATCTCCGCACTATCTTTCTTTAATTAAACTTCAATTTTGAAGACCTATGCTTCGAACTCAAGTGCTCTTAGCACTACCTCACTCTCAATATAAATGAATTAAGGCATTTTAGTGGAGCCAAAGTAGAGCTAAGATTATCAAGCACCATGAGAAACTTATTATTTCGTATTAATATTGTCGCCATTTTAAAATTTAAATTTAAATATTTATTATAAAGCTTAAATAATCTCTAATGTTATAGTAATAAAGAATTAGGAACTGCAGCAATATTGATTGATATTAAAGTGTTAGTAATCATAATTTATAATTTGAAAAATTTAGTGAATTAATATTTTAATTAAAATTAATGAGAATAGTTATAGTAATAATAAGAATAGTAAATAAAACTAAAAAAAATGAAACTGTTAAGAATAAACTTCTATCTCTCTAATTCTCCTTCATACACATCTCCATCTGCATGTATAAGCTATCTTTGCCATCCCTACCTTCCACCTGCAGAAACACCAAGCCGGTGGTACCTAGTACTGCGGCAGCACCTACTCTATAAAAAATAAAATAAAAGATAAAAAAAATTAAACTTACATTTAATGAATGTTAGACATACTGGAGATATCTGCCATTAAAGTTTTCTGATTATATTTATAAGTATTCTTATTAATTTTAATTAAAATATTAATTAACTAAATTTTTCAAATTATAAATTATGAATCATATTTATACTAAGTATATAACTATAAAGTTTCTAATTTCATGTTTAATATTGGTAAATTTGGTACCAACTTTAATAAAATTGATATAAAACTGATACCAATATGGTCTTAAAAAATTTTGAACCAATAACATTAAAATCTACTTATTATAAAAATGGGAACTAAATAAGTTTTGATACTATTAAATACGTAACAAATAAAAAAAAATATAACTAAATACCGGTAAAAATTAGCCTTTCACACTTGATAATCTCAACAAGTCATCGTCTAATATTCAAACCTATGCTAAACCTACCTCATCGTGCTCATCAGTCTTTGACTAATACGATCCATATACTTCTGCATACTTTTAAGTTACTTTATGGGCTCAAGATGCTGAAACAAGACAATTTAATCTTAAAAAAAGCATAGTAAA